>CALNHX010005460.1:0-106525 GCA_940337035.1 Agriotes lineatus
TATTGACAAACTCAAGAGGAAATCAGTTTTTTAAAATACTTAAATATTGAAAACAATTTAGTTAAATCCCAAGAATATTAAAAAAACAGATATTTTAATAAGTCCCAGATATATTTGACACTAGAATTATACACTAGTTATTTAAATAAATGGATTTTATTACCCACCTTTGACCAGAAATATTTCGAAAAATACGGCCCAAGGAATTTTTTTCATATTTTTCCAGGGTTCATTAGGCATCCCCAAGTAACGCACCGTAGAGTTAATCCGCCATTTTTTGGACACCCTGTATACAGAAGTTTTTGAATATGCATTGTAATTCCTCAAATGGTATCCAATTTAGCCTTATTCTTTTTTTTTTTTTTTTTTTTATTAACTATCGAGCATATTTACAATCTACTATATAACATAAGTAATAAGTAAATGTGATGTATGATTTTGACTTGATTGGAGAAGTCTCCCATTGGTGACGCTCCTGCTAGTAATAAGAGGCTCTTAGTCCGCTTCATCTGTTGGGACCAGGTCCTTTGGCCATTGTCGTTTGAGTCTTCGCTCAAAATTATGTTCTGCTGCTAGCTGCCTTACTAATCTATTGTCGTGGTTTGGTAAATTTTCATGATAGTGGATTACAAATCTTCGTATTTCTTCTGTGATAAATGGGATACGCAGGTCGTTGTGGAGGGTTAAATTGGAGACGTACCAGGGTGCGTCAATTAACATACGTAAAGTTTTTGATTGAAAACTTTGCAGTATTTTGGTGTTGGTTGGTTTGGTGCAACCCCAGAGCTGGATCCCATACGTCCAGATTGGCTTTAAGATTACTTTATATAGTAAGATTTTGTTCTCGACTGAGAGCTTAGATTTTCGACCCAGCAGCCAATACATTTGGCTTACTTTTATATTTAATTGAGCTTTTTTTGCTTTGATGTGTGTTTTCCAAGTTAACCGCTTGTCGAGGTGTAGTCCCAAGTATTTTGTCTCTGTTTTGATTGGAATTGGAGTGTTGTTTAAAGTTGTTTGTGGACAATCGCTGCGTTTAAATGTAAATGTTATTTGGGCTGATTTTTCCTGATTCACTTTTATTCTCCACTTAGATAACCAGTTATTCAGTATGTTTAGGTGTTGTTGTAGATTATTCGCTGCTACTATGGGATCGTCGCTTATGGATAAGAGGGCTGTGTCGTCTGCGAACGTGGATATTTCTGTATTTTCAGTTGTTGGAATGTCGGCGGTATATAATAAATAGAGGAAGGGGCCCAAAACGCTTCCTTGAGGAACTCCGGATTTTGTTTTGTTGTAGCTTGATGTAGTGTTGTTATATTTTATTTGATAGTATCTGTCTGATAAGTATGATTTAAGCAATATGTAGTAAGGAGCTGGTAAATTGAGTTTTATCTTATAAAGTAGCCCTGTATGCCATACCTTATCAAAAGCTTTTGCTACATCTAAAAAAACAGCACCGCATACTTTACGCTCTTCGAGACTTTCTGCTATTATGTTCACAATTCTGTGAGTTTGCTGGATAGTGGAATGCCCCTCGCGAAATCCGAATTGATGAGACGGAATAATATCATTGAATTCAATCTGCTCTTTTAATCTTCTTAATAGTAGTTTTAGCCCAGTCAAATGTTACATTGAAACTTACATTAAATGGGGTATTAATAATTTTTGGAGAGGTGTTTCGGATCATTAGTGGGACTACAAATCCAGATTTGCAACCCTCAGAAACTTGTGCTCGCTGAATGGCGGTCGAAAAACAGCGACTTTTTCGGATTTTTTTCGGTTTTTTGACAAGATCTCCTAAACTATGCATTTGTTGGAAAAACTGTTTCACTGCTTTTTTAAAGCAAATTAAATTTTCTACAAAATAAAAATCGTTTTTGTAAGTTATATAGTTATCGAGATGCGGCTTTTCAAAGATTGACCTTTTTTCCAAAAAGTGAAAATTTTAAATTTTCTTCATGTTTCGAGTTGGGATACCGGCAAAATGACACGTTTTACAGAAAAGTCAGTATGATGAAAGTTGTAGGGAAGTTAACAAGCTTTAATATGAGCTAAGGCTGATCCTCGTAGCTCAGATAGTCTCGTCAGAAATTACAAAAAACAAAAAGATGAAAAAATGTCTTTTGGTTGAAAGTTAAGTAACATCGTTTCCTTCACCAACACCTTAATTAATGTTTTTTTCATAACATGTTGGCGGAAAATTTCGTATGACTAAGTTGAGAAAGTTTACAGTGGTTTTTATAGTCATTGAAGAACTTTTGAAAAGGGCCAGCTCACCAAAAAATTCGATGCAGAGTTGAAAGTCCACTTCAAGTATGAATTGGCCCCTTACCCAATGTCTCTGTTCAACTAAACTGAAATGAGAAAGGGAACTAAGTCAGCTCTATATTCGGATACATTAATTTTGTGAAAAACCATTTTGGGACAGATGTAACCATTGTCTTCGATGGATACCCGGAGGACGCCTCTCAAAAAAGTACTAAAAGCGCCGAACGTCTCAGACGATAATCCGCCCTCAACTGCAGTGACATTGTCCTATCAGCTTCAACTACTCTCTACGTCATGCAAGAGAAGTTCTTATCAAATGACACTAATAAGCGTAGGCTGATAGAGCTACTGGTGATACACACGATAAGCATGATGTTTTGCAGCATCTGTGGTTGGTGGCAAACGGGCGAGGTTGACTTTAGGCTGTAGCTCCTGACCTGACGAACTGGAAGTACCTCAGGTCATTGAGGGTGGAGTCAGTCTCCTCCATATCCTGCAACGAGGCACTTCTTCCCAGCTGCAGCTGTTTCATCGTGACTCACATCTGGGCGGAGGAAGACTTCTGCTTGCCTGAATAGTGCTGATTTCTTGAGGAAGGTGTTGACAAATTTGGTTTTCCCCTGCCAGAAAGGGGCAGAGGTCGTGTTGCACCCGCTAAATGCGTGAAAAAACATAATTACCCCAGCAGAGTAATTAGAGATTCTGGTGGTGAACAATGTAGATGAATATTGGACGTCTGGCTCCCCTCTTCTGCCTTTCTGGGGGTACTCGTAGATGGTGTATTTTTTGTAACTTAAACCCACTAACAACACAAGCAGGTCCACATCTTCCCCGATGATTACAACCTTCTCAGAAGAGTCAGATTTGGTGATGGCAGCTCTAACAATGTTAGCATCAGCGTCCTCTTCTGAAACTGCCACCTCAACACCGTGCTGCTCAAATCCAGTAGCTCTATCAACCTACGCTTATTAGTGTCGTTCAATAAGAACTTCTCTTGCATGACGTTGAGAGTAGTTGAAGCTGATAGGACAATGTCACTGCAGTTGAGGGCGGAGTATTGTCTGAGACGTTCGGCGCTTTTAGTACTTTTTTGAGAGGCGTTCTCCAGGTATCCATCGAAGACAATGGTTATATCTGTCCCAAAATGGTTTTTTACAAAATTAATGTATCCGTCAATGATGGTCTTCACTGAAGTGTTTCAGTGCCACACACATTTGTGAAACACGAATATAAAGCTGACTTAGTTCCCTTCCTCATTCCAGCTTCGTTGAACAGAGACATTGGGTAAGGGGCCAATTCATACTTGAAGTGGACTTTCAACTCTGCTGTAAACTTTCTCAACTTAGTTATACGACATTTTCGGTCGACATGTTATGAAAAATACATTAATTAAGGTGTTGGTGAAGGAAACGATGTTACTTAACTTTCAACCAAAAAAAGACATTTTTTCATCTTTTTGTTTTTTTGTAATTTCTGACGAGACTATCTGAGCTACAAGGATCAGCCTTAGCTCATATTAAAGCTTATTAAATTCCCTACAACTTTCATGCTATTGACTTTTCTGTAAGACGTGTCATTTTGACGGTATCCCAACTCGAAACATGCAGAAAACTTAAAATTTTCACATTTTGAAAAAAAAGTCAATCTTTTAAAAGCTGTATCTCGATAACTGTATAACTTACAAAAACGATTTTGATCCTATTTTGTAGAAAATTTAATTTACTTTAAAAAGCAGTCGAACATTTTTTCCAGCAAACGCATAGTTTAGGAGATCTTGTCAAAAAACCGAAAAAAGTCTAAAAAAGTTGCTGTTTTTCGACTGCCATTCAGCGAGCACAGGTTTCTGAGGGTTGCAAATCTGGATTTGTAGTCCCAGTAATGGTCCGAAATACCTCTGCAAAAATTATTAATACCCCATTTAATGCTAGTTCACGCATTTTTTGTGTAACATTTGACTGGGCTATTTCTCGAATAGTTTAGACATTATTGGTAATAAGCTGATAGGTCGATATGAATCAGCTAGATTGGGTGGTTTACCAGGTTTGAGTATCATTAGCACCTGGGCGAATTTCCATGTTAATGGATAGTAGGATAGCCGGAGTATTCCATTGTATATGGTTGTGAGCAGTACTAACGGTCTTCTAGGCAAGTTCTTTAAAAATTACACTAGTCACGAGGTCGTAACCTGGAGCTTTATAATTGTTGAGCAATTTAATTGCCTTTTGTACTTCTGCCGGAGAAAATGGCTTTATCGGTAGAGACATTTGACAAGGTGTATTGAGAAATGTTTTAATCTCATCGTCATCATTGCCGGGACTGGGTGGAAGTGGTTCAAATAGTTGTAAGAGAGCCTTATTCTTGAAATAATTTCCGCAGTTTAATTCTCTTTGCCCAATATTTTATTAACCGTCCGAGATGTATCTTGTGATGTATGTGATTTAATTCTATCTGAATGGCTACTTCATTATGCCTCATGATTTTTGTTTTGTTAAAATTGATTTTTAGGTCTATGTATCAGCCTGCTTAATACCTCTACATATTGCGATAAAAGTCCAGTACCAATGTCAATAACATAAAAAATCAGATGGGAAATTCCCTCAGAACATTGAAGTTCACACTTGTAATGTTGCAGTAAAAGAAATTATGGAAAATTACAAGAACTGCTTCATCATTTGTGTTGTACAGATACAAGTAAGACGAAAATGTCAACAATAAGTAGACAGCTAATGCGCTGCAAGAAATAAAAGGAAACATACGACATGTAAAGACCCTACGGTAGTTATTATATGTATCTACCAAAATCTAACAAATAAAGTGAAATATGAGCTGGCAAGAATATCTGGAACTCTCCGAGAAATAAATCTCTATTATTATTATATAAGTTAAAGTAGCAGTTTCCAAACTTCAATGTGCGTGACACTAAAATAATAAAAAATATAAAAGCAGTGTTTAGGTAATCTGCATTCTTTATTTCTCTATTTAGTCTCTGTTGTTATAATAATACGGAGGTTTTCTTTGAAGCTGTGACAGTGCTAATGACCAGTTGAAAGCTTTTCCTGTTTGTATAATGTCTGCAAGTTACAAACTATTTCAAGTTCATAAAAAGTGAGAAGTGCACCGTAATGTAACAAAATCTTACATATGGGTAATATTGCTTCTTCTCTTACAATCCTATAATATAGTTCACTACTGGTCATAGTAGCCCTTTCCCAATTAATTTCGATTTTCTCCATTCTGGATCATTCATTTACAGAATTGCACATTCTTACGTTCTATGGCATATATTGAGAAATACTTTTTTTGATATCTTCTTGCACCTTATATAGACAAAAGCCTGTAATTCTTCAATATAAATCTATATGATGCTTATGGTAGAGATCCTATCGACCATGAAATCCAACTCTTCGCCCATTGTGGTACCTAGACATTTTTGGTATGCTTTTTTCTATACATATTTCTACGTGATCATTTACTCTTTGCCGCGTCATTTAATCCACATAGAATCAAGTTATGTGTGTAAAATTAGACGGCACTAGTACTATGCCCAGAGCTAGTTGCTAGTAGTACGAGCGGCGGTGACACTAGATCTAGCGTGATAAAACCTTTCAAGGTCAAATATAGAATTCGTTACGTCATTAATGGGGGAACACAAAATGACACTGCTGCCACGCGTGGACCGAATGGCGCTATAAAAAAATATGGGGATTTTGATTGTTGCTTGAGACGGGTCTAGGACATTTTGCCGTCGGCATTTCGACGTCGCCGTTTCGCCGTCGCCATTTCGCCGTCTGCCATTTCGCCGTCGCCACTTCGCCGCCGACCAATTCGCCGTCGCCGTTTCGCCGTCGATCATTTCGCCGTCAACTTGAAAGCGGAACAAAGACCGTGCTGCCAAATAATTATACTTTAGTGTAATGCAATCTTCACTTTATTTATTTGGACATTAATTTGTTTGCTTACAAACTATCATCTTTGTTAACTTAATAATATAATTGTACTCCGTTGCCAGAAGAAAATGCATAATAAGTTTAATAATTTCTATTGTACTTAAACAGCAAGTATACAGTAATATTTAAATTGTAAGGTCACATATATACAGGGTGGTTCAAATATATTTCGGAAAACTTTAGGAATACACAGAACACTTCAAAATAAAGCGTTAATCAACTTATATCGAAAACGTATAATAAGAGAGATGTAAGATGTTGAAGTTGAGTTAAAAAATCTGGTGTAATACACTCACGCAACTTCCTTTTACAGTGATCTTATAATTAGCCAAAATTTGATTTTTAATTTTTAAGCATTTGTCAAAAATTTTCAAAAATCACAAATTCTACAAAAACGGTACAAAATAGAGCGTTAGTTGAAGAGATAAATTTTCTCTAAAAGTTTAAGCTGAATTCAAAAATGTAATAATATACCGGATGTGGGTGTTCTATTTCAAATAGGAGTTAATTAAAAAATAGAAGAAAAAAGAAGAGAAACCCATTTCAGAAGTATTCAACAGGAAAACCACCTACCTCACATCAATACACAATAAAAATATAATAAAAATGTAAAGTTTGAAAAAAGAGCAGATCACTAAAATCATCATAACGGCCATACTACCTTAAAGGGAATTTTCTAAACCAAATCATTATAATGACCACCATGTGCATGATAAAAGAGTTAGCAAAAAGTAACAAGTATGCTCATTACCATCAACAACTAATCAGACGGTTTAATGCATATGTGTAACTGTAATAACCTTTAACGTCCTCCTAATGGGAAATAAATGTGAATAATATTTTAAAGCTATTAAAGATTTCGAACATGTATCATTTAAAACATGTAAAACTTTGATTCCATGTTTTGCTTAGATATAGATAAGTGAAAAAGTGTTTTTTTAAGTCGGAAATGTAAAATAGTCTACGGCGAAATGGCGACGGCGAAATGGCGACGGAGAAAAGGCGAGGGCGAAATGGCAACGGCGAAACGGCGACGGCGAAATGGCGACGGCGAAAAGGCGACGGTGAAACGTCCCATTCCGGCTTGAGACAGGAAAGGGGGAGGGCTATAAGAAAAAACAGTGCTGCCAGCCTCCGTGAGAACTCTTATCAATAGCAGCAGGAGATAAGTGATCCCTCGGATCCTATTTTCTAGTATCATCGAACTTCATAAAAATTCATAGGTTATCTGAAAGACCATCAATTTCTGTAAGAAAAACCGCTGCTGCCTTTTTCAAAAAGTGAAGAAAATGGCGGCAGCAGCATTTGAAAGTCGCGATTATCGCAACCGAATTTCGCAAGTCCATTCCGTTTTATCAGCATTAATCCGTTTTTTTTCAATTTGTACTAATGAAATACGCTGACATCGTAATTTCCAATAAATTTTCAATTGCGTTGATTGTTTAAACAAATGAAATTGTATTTTTTATGTGATATTTTTCGATTTTTCCATATTTTTCTTTTTTTCATAGTTTCCATGCTTTTAATTCCATTTGAGCATAAATTAATTCTATTCGTTGAAACAATACTTGCGATCATTGTTTAAACAAATTAGATTCTCTCAATTATTCCAAAAGTCATTGATTTTTGGGCAGCTTTTTTCGGTCTTTTCGTGTTTTTCACAGCACGTACGAATCCGTTTCGCATTTTTTTATTCATGCTATTTATTTGTCACGACAGAGATTGTTTGAACAAATTAGAAGTATTTTACTGGGAACAAAGATTTTTGAGCTACGTTTATGCAGAAATTGTGTCTGCGGCGTTGATTTTTTTGCCAACTTACATTGTTGGACCCCGGCTGTGCTATTCACAAGTAGCACATTCTGATGGGCTAGAGCAGGGGTGGCGAACCTTTATTCATCTACGTGCCATTTTTTCTAAAGAAATGTTTAATGGAGCCATGACGTGCCATCAAACAATCTTGACTTAGTGATTAATGGAGAAAATATAAAATTAAATACTATCAACTTAACACTTTTCATTTGCAACCAAAAATATATATTTTGTACAGCAATAGTAACGTTGTTTATTTAAATGAAAGAAAAAATTAGTGCGACTTCTGCTGTTGCAAATTAGATGCTACATAACTTATATTAGCTTCATACTTTGTTACTTTTAGCAGAATGCAAGCTGAACTGGAGTCATCTGACAAACGGCTTCTATGCGAGTCTTTAATGTTATTCATTTCTGAAAATAATGACTCGCAGGCATAGGTAGATGAAAATATTGTTAAGATAACAAAAGCCAGCTTCTTCATACAGCTAAACGTGTCTGGAATTAAATTCTACGTTTTCATAATTTTAATATTGGCATTTTTACTCATATTACTTGATACAGATAGTCTTTCTATTTCATTTAATTCCAACTCTTTCCTTGTTTCGACACATTTTCGAGTCCATATTGAACTAGACTGGAAATCCATCAGCTGCATTTCAGTTTCTCCAATTTTCAACCAATCAAATTTGGCCAAGTTCAGTTTAACAAGTGAAGTCACATCAGGATACATAATACACTTCAGTGTTTCCGATAATTCTTTGAACTGAGAAAATCTCGATGACAATTCTTTGATTGAAAAATTAATTACCGAATTAAACTCTTCAGTGACCTTTGCTTGGTCTGGTTTTTCGTGTAAATCCAAATCTCTGGTGATTTTTTTCAAGTTTGGGAAAAACTTGCAGTTTAGCCTCGAAAGCACGAATAAGATCTATCATAACACAATAATTGTTTTATTTGCGCCTTGAAGCTTCATGTTCAACTCATTATTAAATATAAATTTAAGTACCTAAGTTTCTTAATTAATGACGTGCCCAAATTATTTTGTCACGTGCCATCAGTGGCACGCGTGCCATTGGTTCGCCACCCCTGGGCTAGAGGGTAGCAAAAGGACCTACAAAGCCCATTGGTCGGTAGTTGGTATGCATTCTCTTACAGTTGGTGAAATAAATCAACGCCGCAGACACAATTTCTGCTTAAAAATAGCTCAAAAATCTTTATGTTCCAAGTAAAATACTTAAGTATAATTTGTTCAAATAATCCCTCTCGTGATAAATAAAGGCATTTTTCAATAAAAATGCGAAACGGATTCGTAAGTGCTGTGAAAAAAGCGAAAAGACCTAAAAAAGCGGCCCAAAAATCAATGACCTTGGAATAATTGATAGAATCTAATTTGTTTAAATAATGATCCCAAGTATTATTTCAACGAATAGTTTTAATTCAGTCTCAATTGGAATTAAAAGCATGGAAGCTATGAAAAAAAACAAGGAAAAATCGAAAAATATTACATAAAAAATACAATTTCATTTGTTTAAACAATCAATGACATTGAAAATTTATTGGAAATTACAATGTCAGCGTATTTCATTAGTACAAAAAAAAGCCGGATTAATGCTGATAAAACTGAATGGACAAGCGAAATTTGGTTGCGATAATCGCGACTTTCAAATGCTGCTGCCGCCATTTTTTTTTCATATTTTGAAAAAGGCAGCAGCGGTTTTTCATACACAGAAATTGATAATCTTTCAGATAACGTTTGAATTTTAATGAAGTTAGATGATATTAGAAAATAGGATCCGAGACATCATTATCTCCCTGCCGCCGGTGATAAGAGTTCTTACGGAGGCTGGCAGCACTGTCTTTTCTTATAGTCCTACCCCTCCCCTGTCTCCAGGAATAATTAGAATCCTGAAGTTTTAAGATACTAGATATTGAAAAAAAAATTAATTTATAGCGCCGTTCGGTCCACACGTGGCAGCATTGTCATTTTGTGTTTCCCCATCAATAACGTAACGAATTAGATATATGACCTTGAAAAGTTTTATCACACTAGACCTAGTGTCACCGCCGCTCAGACTATAGTGTTTGATATTATTTAAAAAGAAAAAAAATGCTGTTACATATGCAGTCAGAAACGGCCAGGTCACTACCTCGTTAAATGTCTAGAAGCAAGATGATAACAGATATATTACTACCAGTTATGAGGTTAAATCCGCATTTCTCCTAAATAGATGATCTAAAATTAAAAACTTCAGGTCAAGAACCGACTTCTTTTAATATTTATTCGTATTCCTTTCTTATAATCAGAGTAATAACCATAAATCGAATTAATGGAAATTAGAACTGAAGATATTAAATGCCAAACTTCGGGTAACCACCAGTTTACCGTAACGTAAGAACTGGTTGTATCATTTCAACTGTTATATTTTATTACAACGCTTTTTTAATTATAATATGTTAGCTTGTAAGAGATAATGTCATTTATGAAGTTTTAACACAAAAAAAATGGAAAACATCTTGCGTGAAAAACTGTCTGTTTGGTTTAACAGTAAAGTTACATATTAACATTCCCGCATTAAAAGATTTCTCGAGCTGTTGAACACAATCGCTTCCTACAACACACAAATCTGCTAGTTTCTGTTCTGGTAATTGCAATTTCTTCTCTTGATCTCCGTATGGAGTTATACACTTGGCTCTACAGCAACATCTACGGTGCGGTGTTCCCACTCTTGTTCGTTTTGGCCACGTTCAGCGCAGTTGGAATCCGCTCCGTAGTTATTATTCTAGATTGAAATCGCGATGTACAAAATGTGAAATGCATTCATAGATTCCCACGACCCAATATGCATTGTCTCTAATTCAGAAATTTCGTAGCCTCATGCAAATTTTGGGAAACCGGAATATAGATCTTGGGTCCTTTCCCGTCCTCAGCTTTGTCAAACTGACTCCTGACATGAAAGTGACTCAGATTCTTAAATTTCATTCAATTGACGCTGATGTTCTAGCAGCTCAGGGCGTCTGGAGATTTAAATATCATAAATTAATGCTGTATAAAACTTTTATTTGTTCCTCACTTGTAAACATCAATTTATCAAGTCACTGTATTCACATTGAAAATGTTTCTTAACTGGCTAGCCAGTACATTTTTTACTGGATAGCCAGGAAAATTTTACAAGCGTGCTCATAGATAAATGATAGCGTGCAAAGCCAGAGTTGTCTTCCTTAGTATGTGTCATATTGATGAATTTAGTTGCTTGTCAGTTTGACATTTTGAATAAATAGTAAATTTCTAGTTATTTACAAGTGAGGAACAAATAAAATATTCAACAATACACGCAAGGTAACAGGTTTTACTGGCTCAAAAAGGTCATATCCTTCTATTCGCCAGTAAAAACCCTCTTACTAAGCTAGTAATGTTAAATACTAGTATTAATTGCAGTTGCAACGATTTTATTATCCATTATTATTGTGTGAATTCATAGCCATTTAAAAAAAGCGTAGGCTACTTCCAAACAGCACAAGGCAGTCATCATATCTAATTATATTTAATTGAAATTCGTTACTGAACCGAAAGCAGCCATTCGATGGTAACATTAATTATGTGTCCTAAGCACCATTATTTGAAAAACTGCTTCAACAAACATCCATTAAAGTCATAAAATTTTAACCAGGCCGTACAAATCGATTTCAATAAAGCAGCACGTTTCTGCGCTTCTAGTTTTAGCGATGGAAACATCAGCACCAAAACTTGCCGTTAGTGACTTGTGTGGTGATAATCTCTTAATGGATTTTTGAGTCAACAAAAGAGAAATTAACCCAGCTATTAATGGGTTATTGTAAGGTCGAATAGGCGAGAAGAGGATGGTAGAGATGTACACATGTTACTGTTAGTAACAACTCCAGTTAATTTACTAATCTGTTACGTCCTACCGTAGCCTCCACGTCGCGTCGATTCAAGTATATAATTGCAGTTTTGTTCTGTTATAATTTTTGAGAAGTTTGTGAGCCTGTTACAAATTACTTATGCATATATAAGTGATATAAACCTAACCCAAATTTGTACTAAGAAGTTAAAACATATGAAGCTTCGTTAATTTACTTCGAACAAGAATAATACGTGTTATATGTTTATACAGAGCAACTCTCACTAAAGCTTCAGGTAGCAGGCTTCGTTGATGTAGGAGAACTCTAAAATTATGAACACAAACTCTCTACAGTGTCTAGTTTCCTCTTACGAAGCATTAAAAGAAAATTAAATTTGACAACACTGTTTGGTTAGGTTTGTTTAATAAATGTACTTATCAAGAAGGCCGTTTGGAAGTGACAAATTTAAATGCCCTAATAAGTACTCGTAACATTGAATCTAGGCAGAACAATAATGCACAAAGTAAAATTTTTATTTTCAATTCAATTCAATTCTTTGACTCAAAAAATATTACATTATTGTAAAACGTTTTCATAGTGCCCCCCCCCCCCCATTAACTTTGCAGCACTTGCGTATACGCACAATAATTGTATCTTGAACACGCGGCAACATTCTGGGGTTAATGGTGGTGGTTGCGTCATGAATTCGATCGGTGAGGTCTTCTCGAGTTTGGACAGGAGTAATATAAACCAAATTCTTCAAGTGCACCTGCAGGAAAAAGTCCTACAGCCAGTCTTATAAAGGCCACTAATCTGACGTTAACTTTAATTCGCTGTAAAAACAAACAAAAGCGCATCAAAACGCTAGTGCTTATGACATTTTATTCTAGTGGCCTTTATAAGACTGGCTGCTAAGGTGTTAAATCCGGAGTTCTCACTGGCCTAGTTCTTGTACCTCCGCGACCGATCCATTTGTCAGGATAATGGTGGTTAAGCCATTGCCGAACCAGATCTGTCATTTATAATTTTAACAAAAATTCTTATCTTCTAACACCATTTCAAAAACGAAATACGAATAGTTAAAACAAATTAGTCAATAATTTGTATTTTAAATATATTTCCTGTTGATAAAATATGCGTTTTATTTAAGTTTTCTTTGTAGTTCCTTATAATTTGCTGTTGGATACGAGAACATTAATCACACCGTACAAGAAAACTAAGCTGCATAGAACAAGTTTTTGCAGTTTTGTGTTCATCTTTCGTGATAGGAAAAGGTTACCTGAAGCTTTAGTGGGAGTTGTGGAACACCCTGTATATTAGCATGCTAACAAAGTAGTTTTATTGTCAATCATTGTAGAAAATATACGTCATATAAGTTATGAAATCGACTTGATAGTAACTGACCTAATTAGTATTTAATTAAAACAGTTTTAAGTCACTTCATGGTCTATTAAAAAAAAAACGACATTTTCAACCCGAGTACTATACACTATTAGCTCCTTAACTTTAACATCAATTTTATAATTCATAGAATAAAACTGAGACTGAGTAAAGACCTATAGCAATTCAATTTTTAAAATACAAATAATTTGAACTTCGTCTTATACAGGAAGCAGATCTTTAGTAGGATACGACCAGTTGAGGAAACGGTTTGTGTGTATGTGATGTGAACGTTATTGTTATCCATCAATGTCGATGATTAGAAAGTCCCTTACCATACCAATTTTGGAAATAAAAGTTCTCCCGTCCTATTGCGTGTAGAACAACGTCAAATTTCGTCCGTCAACATCCTCGGAGCTGTCCATTTTGGTTTAATCTAAGCTCGCCATTTTTGAGCCTGTAAGTCTCGATCAACGTCTAGTGCCCAATTGAATACAGCTGATTTGCGCTCGACCGATTTGCGCTCCCACCTGAAATCGACCAGCTTGCGCTCTGCGATTTTTATTAACCTACCCTATAATCTCCGATCGACCGACTTGCGCTCTCTTGAAATATAACTTCTAATATTTTGAAATTATCGAGATTATTGTAAGACAAGCTGAAACCCGCGGCATATGCCGCATTTAAAATGTAGGACGAATTTAATAACTTTTTTTCTATAGCACATGTTAAAGTGTGCTTTTATCAACTCAAAACAAAAGGTCAAGTTTTACTTTAACAGCAAGGGTAGATAAAGTAGCACTTTAACATCAAGGATAGATAAAGTAATTTAATTTTTTAACTTTTGTTTAAATTAAATATGACAGCTTCGTATTATCGTAGCAACCCAATCTAGCTACTGACATTTTGAAATGTGATTGACTGTCCTTATTTTCTTTTAAAATTGTAAAAGTTCTTGCTATAGAATACAAGTTTGTATTATACACGACGATAAAGTTATTTCTATCCACTCTTGAACCATTAATGTCTCGACTTCGTCTCGACGTTAAACGATTCACTCGTGGATAAAATTTAACTTTATCGTCTTGTATAATAAATTACTATTGTTGCACTAAAGAAAGTTTTAAAAGTACGCTGCAGATTTGCAGTAAAGAAATGTTCCAAAAAAATTATTTTCAAATTCAAAGTTTCTGGAAAGGAAACGCTCGCCTCTGGAAAGCGTTTTATGGACATTTTTGGATAGCCTCCGGGCAACTTTCTTGATATTGGATACTGCCAATACTGCTGAATTGAATAGTGTCTTCTTTTTTCTGTTCAGTATTAAATGCTAATTATTGTTACAATGCTGTAAATCCTCAGTTAGCGCAAATGTCACTGAGCAGTTTCTGAAAACTAAATTCCTGGAATTTGCTCATCTCTAAAAGCACCATATTTAGACAAACCTAGAATTTTCTGAAAATAGGGACAATGAAGTACCTACCTGCTTTTGGAATATAAAGGAAATATTACAATGTTTTATTGTTATGATGGGGAATTTGCATAAGTATTTAAGTGTTTACTTCCTATCCCAAAAACTCGGGTAGTCAATCCCACATTATTACTTAAAAGTTGTAGTGTGCAGTGGCTTGTGTAATTCTTCATTTCGTGCGTTGTTCTTAGTGGTGTGTGAATCAACATGGTAAGTAAAATATCAATTTCATTACCTACTTTTTCTACAAAAAAATACCTAATTGGCTTAAATAAAGGGTTCATCAAACAAAAACCATTATAATTTATTTTAAAAAGTAACTTACTTTACGCTTTTCATGCAATTGTGTTTTAATACTATTTATTTGTTTATAGAATTCTGATAGATTTTGTTGTGAGAGTGGAGTAAGGATTAATAATCAGAGAATCCTTCAGTTGCATGAATATTAATTTGTTATTTACCTCTTGCTCATCACATAAGCACATTCACTGTAAAAATGTGGTCTAATTTTGACATTATTCCTAGTATTATAAGAATGAACATTGTGGGTAGCAAAAAGATGTATGTTACCTTTAAAATAGAGTAAACAGTAACAAATGTACGTAGATACACGGGAGAGTTAAAATACGCAATTCAATAAACTTTGCTTTTACATAATAATAATAATAATAATCGCATTTATTGGTAACCAATTCAATATATAATAAAACATGTAGACATAATATATATATTTAGTGTTAGTGTTAAAACTAAAAGTAGTTGTTCAGACTACCAAAAGGGCAAATTCAGATTACTATTTAAAATAGCATCTGCTCTTCCACTTAGATAAAAAATAGTAAATAATTAACGACGCTAACTGTAGACCAATAATACTATCGTAATGTTAAACATATATGTAAGAGAGTGATTATGCTGCACCGATTTGGTGATTAAGTAGAATTTTAAACAGATTAGAGTTAAATTTCTCAGGTGAACAGGTTTTGAGATACTCCGGCAAAGAATTGTATAAATAAGCTATATCGTAAGAAATGGAACGCTCATACATTGCAGTTTTGTAATATGGAGGCTAATTAGATTTCTATTTCGCGTATTCACACTATGAACATCACAGCTAAATTCAATTTTATTAAGTAAATAAGAGGGTACTTTATTAGAGACAATTTAATGCATACACTAAAAATCCCATAAGCCGCGGATTTTTTGTCACTATGACAGCGGCAAAAGTTAGCCCTAACTTTTCTAGCGACAAAACGGAACCTAACTTTTAAAACGGTCTAATTTTAAAATAATTTTTGCCTTGTTTGTTAATTTAGTGACTTCTAAATTACACAATATGTAAATTAAATATGTATTCATTAAATTGTCGTACCGAATTACACTCTAGCTTTTTTTTTATCCTTCGGACTCGTAATCTTTTCGGAGGCAGTTTTTTTCGTTAAATTGCCAAGCAAAAAATTCTCATTAAAATGTCAAGTTTACTTCGACAAAAAAAAGCTCTCGTGTAATTATAAGTGATAATTTTATGAAACAATGTGGCTGAATGAAGTATTCTACGATTGTGCATATTTAACCATTTAATTTCGTTAAGTTTATCTGTTATGTGATCAAATTTTCTAATACCATAAATAAACTTCAGGCATGTATTTTGCATATGCTAAATTTTTTTTACTGTCCGCACTGTCTATAGACGGCCCATATACGCTGTCACAATAATTGAAATGAGATAAAACAAGAGACTCACAAAGTATAGATTTAATTCTTTTATTAAGCAAAAAACGGTTGTGGTAATTCATTTTTAAATTCAGGTACCATTTTTGTAAAGTGGCAGAAATATGTTTTATAATCGTAATTTATCATCAATAAGTAAACCTAAGTTTTTACACAATCTTTGACTTGTAGTGTGGAATTGTTTACTTTAATATCAATATCTAGTTTAATGTCTCTCGCTTTAATCCCACCAAATACCATTACGTAGGATTTTGAAGCATTAATTCTTAGGTGATGTTCTTCCGAAAATTCAATAAGATTTTTAAGGTAAGTATTTATTTCTAAATTTGCAACATGAGCATTATCAGAATCAAAAGTATAAGTTAATTGAGTATCGTCTGCGTATAGGTGATATTGACAGTAGGTACTTTAATGCACTACTCAATTTAAAAGTATAAATAATATACACCAGCGGACGCAGAATTAATCCTTGAGAGACTCCCTGTGTAATTTTTAACGATTCAGCTTTTGTGTATTTGACTACTACAGTTTGAGTCCTGTCAGTTAAATAGCTTTTAAACAAATCCATTGCACTTTCATCAAAACCGATATAGTGTAGAATACCAATTAACACGTCATGACTTATCTTGTCCAAAGCTTTGGAATAGTCTAGCCTCTAGCATAATAACTATGGTTAGTCTGTTATTGTCAAGAGCAGTGAAGATATCGTCAGTTATATTTAAAAGTGCAGTTATACAGCTATAGCCTGGTCTAAAGCCAGATTGAGTATCTGCAATGATTTCAAAAGTTTCAACGCAATGCCTTATTTGTAATGTCATAACTTTCTCAAGTACCTTCGAAAGACATGGCAGAATACTAATCGGCCTCAGGATCTTGTAGTCAGTTGGTGTGCTAATTTTGGGAATTTGTATGACTTGAGCATTTTTCCGAGTGTTAGGAAATGTGGAACTGAGTATACATGAATTAATAATGTTGGTTATTATAGGTAATAAAAACAGGCAGCTGAGTTTTATAATTTTTACACTTAAATTATCAGATCCAACAGCATTGGTTTTAATTTTATTTATGATTTTTGCCACATCCACGGTGATAGTATTAAAAGTAAATTTAGTTTCAAAATTTTGTAAATTATTGTTTGAGTAAAAAGTTAAAAGATCTTTCTTAGTAACCAAAGTCATGGACTTAGCCAAAGACATGGACTTAGCCAAATCAATGAAAGCATTATTGATCTTATTAGCATCACTTAGACTATGAGGAATTTCTATTTTTCCATGGCTGTCAGTGATGTTAATTTTCTTCAGCTCTTTCCAAATGGTATTAAACTCATTTTGATTTAATAATTGATAATTAAAGTATGCCTTTTTTTCTTGTTTAATAGCAATTGATGTATAGTTACGTATAGATTTATAATACTCCCCGTGCCCGGGTTCTTTGGTCTTTTTAAATTTTATTAAGGCTTTATCTCTAAGAGACATCATTAGTTTTATATTTGGAATCATCCATGGAGCTTTGGATCTAGAATTTTTCACAGTTTTAACAGGCGCATGGAAATGAAATAAGTTTACTAAGTTTGTGTTGAACATTTCAATTTTGTCATTTATATTGATTAAATTTATTAAATTGTGCCATGGAAAAGACTGACGGTCGTTATAGAACTCCTCATAATCAAAATTAGCAAAATCGCTGTAAGTATACAAAAAACTTTTGCGATGCAATTTACATTTAATAGGGTAGTTACAATAAACCAAATGATCGGATAATCCATGTACACCAGTCGCACCGTAGTTGACTATATATTTTTTATCGTTTACCAAAATAAGGTCCAGTAATGTAGAGCTGTTTTTAGTAATGCGTGTGGTGTCTCAATTAGTTGCTTAAACCCCCAACTCTCCATCATAGAAAATAATTTATCAGTACTTTTATCATTTATAGATAACATATAATAAATATAATAATGGTGAGGCACTCACACCCGGCTGTCGCTTGTCAAATTCTTGACACGTGGTGATGTGGTGAGCATCACGCATTAGACAACCGCATTATTACCCTTTATTCTTTCGTACGCAGGTCCCCAATTATTTAAAGCGACTGGGACGCCCGCCAAGCATCGATCTGGGGTTTGAACTCCAGACTTCCGCGCCGCAGTCCAATGCTCTAACCACCGAGCTACACTGGCGCACATAGATAACATCTATGTTAAAATCACCCAGACACACTACCTCGTCCGTCATATGTGCAATAAGTCAAAAGGAGTCCTCCAAGGTATCAATAAACTCAGCGCATTCAAACCCCTGCCTTCGATAAACTGTTCCTATGGCAACCGTCAAATTTTTTAAAAATAATTTTGATCCACAACTGTTGAATAGCTACAGTACTACTTGCTGTAAGAATAATAGGAAATTGTAAATTTGTTTTAATGTAGATACCTATCGCTGTTCCCCATGTATCGGTTATTCGATCTTTGCCCAAAATTTTGTAGCCAGGTATAATATGCACTGCATCATCAGTAATTTTGGGCGATAGCCATGTTTCTGTCACACCAACCATATCACAATCCAAGGACTGTACAAGACCCTTAAAATCATTGAAGCCATCTAGTAGCGACCGAATATTTAAATGCACAACCTTAATAATGCCACCACTCATCTGAAACGAAACAATATTATAAAACAGACAAAATCGATTAAGCAATTAATCAACATCAGTAGATACTGATGAACCCCAGAATTATTACTATACACAAACTTTATACGATTACTCATAAAAATGAATATTTGATTAATAGAAATAAAACTAAATATATTACCATAAAGACATTTGCAGCAACATACCAATAAACTTAATAGCAGAAAGATTGACAAAAATCTAAATGAACTTATATTTGCGAAGCAACCACAATAAGTGAAAGTAAACCACAAACTGTATAGAAATACAAATAAAAATAAAACAGAATTTACTTTCTGTTCTAAAAAATGCAAAAGAGAATAATATTTTTAATTTCGGCTATTTTACTATTATTATTTGCCCTCATATAAACCCTGCCATTTTTAGATTTTAAGATATTTAATATTCTTCTCCTTTTTATAATCTCTAGCTGTCGCAAACAACTGTCGATTTAACGACGAGAGGGATTCATTAATATACACAGAGTTATTGCTTTTTGCCATATCAAGTAATTCCAAATTAATATCACTTAACTTCAGATTACGTTTAATCTTTCTGCACCTTAGAAACTCTTCCTTGTCCAATATTCTAACGAATTTCACGATGATTCCTCTTGATCTTGTTTTATCAGATGTTGGCTTCCCCAAGCGATGGGAAGCATCAATCATTTGAGCATTTATTACTGGGCGAATTGTTTGTCCATCTGCTGGTTTGGCAGTATGAGATGCGCTGGGACTGCGCTCGACTATGGCAAGGATGTTCTCCTCCGCAGCAACAACCTGATGAATAACTCGTTCGTACTGAATGCTAAAGCTCGGAAGACATTCAGTTTCTCGGAGAGCAGGAAAAGTTGCAGTAAAAAGTTCTCGGAGATGGAATACGACGATTTGGATACATAACGTCGTTGATACTCATCTGCAAGTGCAGTAGCCGTTGAATTATTGCCTGTGACAATCCCTTACCTCTGCAGCAAAATTTAAGATTTAACTAACTTCTTCTGTTAGAATAGTAGGTTTACCTGTTTATTGTGACAAATATAGTGCGTGTTTTCAAAGCGATGAACAAGAAATTTATAGGTTATGTAGCGTAAGCATCGGAGACGCTTTTACACTATGTTAAAACGTACGGCTTGGATTGGGTGCTTGGCAGCGTTCATTATTATTAACCAAAATGCACTTGCCTTTGAAGCTGTGTCAATAGTTTTAAAAAACGCAAGTAATAAGCATAATAAGTAATTGTTTTCTGTGATAATATCGCTATTAAAAGTACTGGAAAGTTTGTTTACAAAACCCCAAACATAGAAATGCACGAATGCGACCTTGGTACTTTTGATCGTGTAAACACGGTGTGTAGTGTTCTGCATTATTTAATAGGTATGATAGAAGAAATATTTCTGTGGTTTGGTACATACAAGGGGTACCAGAGGTGTGTTAAACAATTTTTTGGTGTTTGAAAGCTTCTTCACAATACATATAACGTTTTAAAATTTTCAAGATGTAAAATCAAAAAGTCGTAAACATCAAATGACAAAAAAATAATAATAGAAACCATGACATAAATCATATACCTATATTCTTTAATAGTCTTATCTGTGAATACTTCAAATACAATAGACTACATTACATACTGTATTTTCTTGCAGGTAGATTTTAAGACAATGCCAATGTGAGCCTGTTGTAATTGAAGTGTTTACCGTCGTGAAGTTGTTAATAGGGATTAAAATATTTTCGTTTGTTATCTACATACTGCACATAAAGCACCAGCCTCTACACCGCAAGGTAAAACAAGGTTATCGATTATACATACATACATCTACATACTATCATGGACTTTAAACTTTCCCCTGCTAATGACATCCCTCCGATAATGATCTTGTCTACAAATTCTTTTGTATTGACACTGGCTTTATATATAGGTGCACAGGTCCTTCATTTTCATTCTGTTCTGAAACTGTGTTAAGAACTGTGATTAGTGATACTCGTTTTGTTTTTGGAAACGCACTTTAAAAATGGATGTTCAAATAATTGCTACCTCGAAGGGGAAACCGTGTATTTTGTATAAAGGTTATAGTTTTCGTATGAAAAAAACAAATAAGGATGGGTCGGTTTTTTGGAGTTGTATGAAAGAAAAAACTGTGTCGAGGCAACCTCATTATGGAGAACAACAAAATAATTAGAGAAGCCGATCATCTATGTAAGCCTAGTGTTGCAGCAACGGAAGTGAAGCAGTGTATGTTCAATTCTAAAAAGGGGTCTAGGACATTTCGCCGTCGCCGTTTCGCCGTCGCCGTTTTGCCGTCGCCGTTTCGCTGTCGCCTTTTCGCCGTCTGCCATTTCGCCGTCTCCACTTCGCCGCCGACCCCTTCGCCGTCGCCGTTTCGCCGTCGGCCATTTCGCCGTCAACTTGAAAGTGGAACGAAGACCGTGCTGCCAAATGATTATACTTTAATTTATTTGTATACTTTATTTATTTGGACATTAATTTGCTTGCTTATAAACTATCATCAAAACTCTATAATAATGCAGAAAAATTCCCAAGGTCAAACATGTATGCGCGTGGTCTATGTGTAGTTACCATTTTGGGCGTGGTCTTGATATTAGCAGCGTTGCCAGACCTGGTACAATTCTACGAATCTGGTACATTTTGAAACCGTTTCTACAAATTTATTTCGTACAGTGTAAATCTGGCAACAGGGCTAAAATCGTCGTGTTGACAGCTGGCCTTTAGTTTACGAAGAAGGAAACCCTCATTTCTGTTGTAGAAAAGTGAGTATTCGTTATTATATTTTCCATTTTAATTTTGTGTGCTCTTGTGTGACATAACCTAAGATTTGCGTGGAAATTTTATCTGGCAAAAACAGAGGCAATCACTGCGTTTCGCACTGCATAATTTTCATTATTATCAATCCTATTAACGACATAATTTTACAGTACATTATAATTACAGATACCTTCCTTAAAGGAGAAATTGGTGGAAAAAGAAAAGCAGCTAAATGAAATGAAACAAGAATTCCTCGACAGTAGACAAGTCTTGTCTGAAAACTGGAAAGAAGCTGTAAGTGCAGCCAAAAAGCAATACGAAGCGATGGATAGCGCGCTAGAGGTGAATTTATTAAAAGTGACGCTGTAAATATCTTCATTAACTATTGCGATTTCAGATTCTACATAGTATAGGTACAAACTGTAGTTCAACAGTGCCCACCGCTAGCCAAGCTGCAGAGAGATTTAGAAGAAACAAGCTTTCAGAGCGCATTGTCGATGCACATAGCTGCCCCATCCGAGTGCAAGAGCTTTAGCATTCAGTACGAACGAGTTATTTATCAGGTTGTTGCTGCGGAGGAGAACATCGTTGCCATAGTCGAGCGCAGTTCCAGTGCATCACCGTACTGCCAAACCAGCAGATGGACAAACAAACCGCCCAGTAGGAAATGCTCTCTCTTTTAAAGTGGATGTTCAAATGCTTGAAAGGAATCATCGTGAAATGACAAGGAGGAGTTTCTAAGGTGCAGAAAGATAAAACGTAATCTGAAGTTAAGTGATATCAATTTGGAATTGTTGATATGGCAAAAAGCAATAACTCTGTGTATATTAATGAATCTCTCTATTCCTTAAATCGACAGCTGTTTGCGACAGCTAGAGATTATAAAAAGGAGAAGAATATTAAATATCTTTGGTCTAAAAATGGCAGGATTTATATGAGGGCAAAAGATAATAGTAAAATAGCTAAAATTAAAAATGTTCTTTGAATGTTTGAATAAAATTGATTTAAAAAACATTTTATATATTTCTATCAATAATTCTATAAAATTATATGGAAAATATTTTCTTTTGCATTTTTTAGAACACAAAGTAAATCCTGTTTAATTTTTATTTGTATTTCTATACAGTTTGTGGTTTACTTTCAGTTATTTTGGTTGCTTCGCAAATATAACTTCATTTAGATTTTTGTCAATCTTTCTGCTATTAAGTTTATTGGTATGTTGCTGCAAATGTCTTTATGGTAATATATTTAGTTTTATTTCTATTAGTCAAATATTCATTTTTATGAGTTATCGTATAAAGTTTGTTTATAGTAATATGTTGATTAATTGCTTAATCGATTTACAAATTTACAATTTCCTATTATTTCTACAGCAAGTTGTAGTATAGCTATTGAACAGTTGTGGATCAAAATTATTTAAAAAAATTTAACGGTTGTCATAGGAACAGTTTATCGAAGGCAGGAGTTTGGATGCGCTGACTTGATTGATACCTTGGAAGACTCCTTTTAACTTATTGCACATATGACGGACGAGATAGTGTGTCTGGGTGATTTTAACATAGATATGTTATCTATAAATGATAAAAGTACTGAAAAATGATAAAAACAGCTCTACATTACTGGACCTTATTTTGGTAAACGATAAAAAATGTATAGTCAATTACGGTGCGACTGATGTACATGGATTATCCGATCAATGTTTGGTTTATTGTGACTAACTACCCTATTAAATGTAAATTGCATCGCAAAAGTTTTTTTGTATACTTACAGAGATTTTGCTAAATAAAAGAATTCAGCATATGCAAAATACATGCCTGAGGTTTATTCATGGTATTAGAAAATTTGATCACATAACACATAAACTTAACGAAATTAAATGGTTAAATATGCACAATCGTAGAATACTTCATTCAGCCACATTGTTTCATAAAATTATCTCAAATAAAGTACCCTCTTATTTACTTAATAAAATTGAATTTAGATGTGATGTTCATAGTGTAAATACGCGAAATAGAAATCTAATTACGCCTCCATATCACAAAACTGCAATGTATGAGCGATCCTTTTCTTACGATATAGCTTATTTATACAATTCTTTGCCGGAGTATCTCAAAATTCTACTTAATCACCAAATCGGTGCAGCATAATCACTCTCTTACATATATGTTTAACATTACGATAGTATTATTGGTCTACAGTTAGTGTCGTTAATTATTTAATATTTGTTATCTAAGTGGAAAAGCAGATGCTATTTTAAATAGTAATCTGAATTTGCCCTTTTGGTGGTGAAATGGGGGTTGTCGAAATTAAGTGTCTTTATTGCGAAAGGGACATTGGCATAGATGACCTAAATGTTCTAAAATGTGCAGGTGCACAAAAAAAAAAGGATGAAAAATTTAAATTAGATCATAACCATGGCTACTACTACCAGATAGAAATGCAACTCGCTATTACTGGAGTTAATTACTGTGATTTTGTGGTATGGAGTAGTAAACATTTTTTCCGTGAAAGAATACATTTCAATGAGGTATTTTGGGAAAAAGAAAGCGCTATTGCTATGAAGTTTTTTAACAATGTGATTATGCCAGAACTTCTCGGTAGGGCATCCAATCCCGGGATCCCAAAATGTCGGTATCCCGGGATCCCTAATTTTTTTATCCGGTATTTCAATCCTGGTATTTTTCCCCAATACCGGAATTTTCGATATTTCTGGGATTGCTTTTGTGTGCACTGCATCGCAGTTCGCAGAGTCTGCGAGTCGCCTTACCAGGCCTGGCCGGCGCCAGACATGGAGCAACATGTTGATAGATAATAATTAGTATGGTTCAGGGTAGTAGCAGTTAGCTGATGTGTCCATAAACGGCGTAAACTGTGTTCAGTTGTGTTGTCACTGTTGCTTGCATATTTACTTACCTATTATACACCTATAATACTAGAAATACCGGTTCTGAAAACAGAAAATTCCGGTATTGAACACCGGAAATCCCGGTATTGAATACTGGAAATATCGGTACTGAAAACAGGGAATCCCGGTTTCAACACCGGAAATCCTGGTATTGAATACCGGGATCCAGATAGAATTTCTTCAATACCGAATCCCGGGATTGAAAATTCAGTTCGGTATTGGATGCCCTACTTCTCGGTAAATATTTCACAAATAAAGCAGTTAAGGATGCTGCAGCTAATACTGATTGGAATGTATTCAAAGAGTCGTTAAATGTTAATAATGGTACAAATTTAATGTTTTGTAATAAAAGTAGTAGTACGGAAACAAGGACCACTGCTCTCGTAGCCACGCAAACTAAAGATAACAGTATATACTGTTTGTGTAAGGGTCCTGATAATGGAACGCCTATGATTGCTTGCTGTAATTTGCACTGTTCCGTGGAATGGTTTCATCTGATTTTTATTGGTTTAACATCTGTACCTAATACTGAATGTCATTGCCCTTTATGTAGTATAAGTGAAAGTAATAGTATTTTGTATTATATTGGTATTGGAATATAAAATAAAAGCAAATAAATATTTGATCGATTTATTTATTATCACTTTAATTGCAGTACTGTAAAATAAGTAAATAATAATAATAATAAATGTCTTCATTTTCTGTATATACATATAGAAAAAAATATATTAGTGTAAGTATTAATATGGGGCGGAGTTCAGTGCGTTTAATGCACTGCTCTTCCACTCAACCCCACGGTTTCATCCAAAGTAAAAATATATTTAAAAAATATATATATAGCGGAAAGGCGCGTGTTATTAAAGAAATTCTCAATAGTCAAAGAAAAAGGTGATTACTTTAATATGATAGGTATGAGTTTCTAATTGTTATATGTATTATTAGGATTTAATATAATTTGAATTTTGTTTTTCTAAAAACATCATGTTTTTAAAACCACGACCGCTGCGATATGTGAAAAACGCAGGTCTATTTAAATAAATAACCGAATGCGCCAAGTAGCTGCTATAGAACACTGCAGTTTAAATTGAAACTAAATGAATTAATAACAGATTCATCCATTTTCATGTATTCTATAATGTATATTGGTTATTTATATTTATACAGTACAGTAAACATTGCGCTTCCATGCTTTGACCAAAATTATTTAAAAAGATATTTTTGTCAACTACACGGAAAAATTGCATGTTCAACACATTGGAAAATTCCATGCTCACGTAAAACTTTTACATTCGCTGGAAAACTCTCACTTTTCTTAACTTGTAGAACAATCTACTATTAATTCACTAGCGATTTAAGAAGAAAATTAACTGGCTAGCATATAAACATTATAAACAGTTACTTATGGTTGCTATTATAGAGATAATAATAATAATGCCAGTTTAAAATGACAAAGAAATAATAATTAATCGAGTTATTTAACAATATCACTAACGGCGTAACTGGAGACTTGAGTTACCGCATTTATATTTTTATGACGCTCAACGGCTTAAACCTGAAAAGAAACACAGATTGCAGGCAGCTGAAAATTATTTCGGTGGAGCAAATAATTCTCACATAGGTATAATCTCATAAGTCAACAAGAGCATTAATTCTTTCCGGAATTTTTTTTGACTGCGTTCCAACAACGTCATATTAATTAGGACGCCTTCCAGGGGCGAGCGTTTCCTTTCCAGAGACTTTCCATTTGAAAATATATTTTTTGGAACTTTTCCTTACTGCCAATCTCTAGCGTGCTTTTAAAACTTTCTTTAGTGCAACAAAAGTTATTAAATTCGTCCTACATTTTAAATGCGGCATATGCCGCGGGGTTTAAGCTAGTCTTAGAATAATATACTTGTACTCCGTTGCCGGAAGAAAATGCATAATAAGTTTAATAATTTCTAAGCAAATATACAGTAATATTTAAATTGTAAAGTAACATATATACAGGGTGGTTCAAATTTATTTCGAGAAACTTTAGGAATACACAGAACACTTCAAAATAAAGCGGAAAACGTTAATCAACTTATATCGAAAAACGTATAATAAGCGAGATGTAAGACGTTAAAAAATCTGGTGTGATACACTCACACAACTTCCTTTTACAGTGACCTTATAATTAGCCAAAAATTTGAGTTTTAACTTTTAAGCATTTGTCAAAAATGTTCAAAAATTACAAATTCTACATAAACGGTACAAAGTAGAGCACTAGTTGAAGAGACAAATTTTCTTTAAAATTTTAAGCTGAATTGAAAAATGTAATAATATACCTCCTGTTCTATTTCAAATAGGAGTTAATAAAAAAAAGAAAAAAAACAAAAGAAACCCATTTTAGAAGTAGTATTCAACTGGAAAATCACCTACCTCACATCAATACACATTAAAAATGTAATACAAATGCAAAGTTTGAAAAAAGGGCAAATCACTGAAATCATTATAACGGCCATACTACCTTAAAGGGAATTTTCTAAACCAAATCATTATAATGACTAGTGATGGGCTTATTCGAATGAAAAATAACCGGTTATGCGGTTATTGAAATAACCTATGTAACTCGGTTTTCGTTCCAAGTATTCGAATGAAAAATAACCTCATGCTGATACGTACTACGCTTTGAATATAAAACCTCTATTCAAAGGTACTACGTGCCATATTTCAGCGACCTACGCAGTGCTCAAAATTCTGTAAATATAAATACGTCATAACTCATAAACAAATCAGGTTGTACTGAAAACACCATTTGGTTATCGCTGGGGACCTGAAACCTGAACGCCTAAAAACTGCAAACGCATCAAGCTATAAAACAATTTTTTATTTGCTTACATCTTTAACCCGTCCAATCGATAAAGATAAACGTTTTACAACTGTTTTTATTGCGATTAGCAAGCACTCCGGCATATTTCTTTCTTTCTACACTTCTTAATAAATACCTCTTAATTTCCAATACATACCACATAATGTACGGTCGGCGCCTTAGAAATCGGGCACTACACACTATTATGATATATTTTGCATGTATTTTTTAAGTGTATAAACTGGGTTTTTACAGTTATTATGGTTTTAATTGCTACGTCAGATTGTTTATTGTTTGTCAATTATGAAATGCCATCTCACATTAATGAAGTAACCGGAGCAAGAATACTCCGAAGACTAGAAGAACATATTACGTGTCCCGATTTCTAAGGCGCCGACCGTACATATTATGTTTTGGTTCCTCTGCTATCTGCAAGTTACGATGTCGATGCAGTTGACGGTGAACCGATGTCGATGCAGATGACGGTGAACCGCCAACCGACAAACCGGCTGACTTAATCGAAATGAATCGAGAGCCAAAATTTATTCGAATAATTATTCAAATAATCATTCGGTTATTAATATCATTCGAATGCAAATAATTCGGTTATGAAATGTCGGTTATGCACAATGTTATAGTCGTACACATCACTAATAATGACCACCATGTGCTTGATAAAAAGATTAGCAAAAAGTAACAAGTATGCTCATTACCATCAACAACTAATCAGACGGTTTAATGTATATAAGAAGTGTAACTGTAATAACCTTTAACGTCCTCCTAATGGGAAATAAATGTGAATTATATTTTAAACTTTGATTCCATGTTTTGCTTAGATATAGATAAGTGAAGAACATGTTTTTTTAAGTCGGAAATGTAAAATTGTCTACGGCGAAATGGCGACGGCGACGGCGAAACGGCGACGGCGAAATGTCCCATTCAGGTCTATATGTACTACTACTATTATATGTGCTGAAAGTCCTGGTCAAAAATATCCGTTTCATTGAATATTTAGCTACCCACTTTTCTTTTGCTTCTTTGATGTTTGTCCGTATTTGTCCACTTTATAATTTGCTTCGCTCTTATTCTTCCACGCTCTTCCATCATTCGTCAAATTCAGGACTTCGTCCGTACATGCAAATTTGCGTGTTCGCCTTTTGTCCTTATTTATATCGTTGTTGATTGTTGCTTCCAATATATTATATGGTATTTGATCAGTTTCCAACCCCTATGAACACTGCTGAAATCTTTTTCTCTTAGGTTAATAATGATGTATTTTTTAAACAAGGTTTTGTTTGTCGCTATTATTTAATACTTAACCATCCGATACAAAAATTAAATGTCACTTTCCATGTGATTCGGATAAACTAAAAAAAAAAATTAATATTTTTGTGCACTTTCTGATATAATTTTATCTTCATGGTGAATTTGTTCTCATTAAAGAGTATATTGCGTTACAGGATCGGTAAGTGTCACAGAGCAGGCCGAGAAAAGTGAGGCCTGTTCAATAAGGCACTTAACGATCGAGTCTCGTATAACATTTTTGCGCTATCAACTAATAAAAATAAAAATACCGTTGAATATTACAAATATTGTTTGCCTAAATAAAGTACGTGATTGTTGGTTCTATAGTAGCCAAACACAAAACAATTTTCTATAACAATCCTAGGATCGTTATGTCCATAACGAACTTGCTATTTTATTGTTGTCATACCTACCAACAAGGATACGGGAAGTTGGTCATTGCGTCTCAGATCCGAAGCCGAAAACAAGTAGAAATAGATTGGTAGCGCAAAATAGTTATTTACATTACAAGTGCGGCAGGTCGCATTTTACAGCGCAAGGTTTTAATTTTGAAGCACGACGCGAAGCGGAGCGCTTCAATAAAACCGAGCGCTGTTTACATGTCACGAGGCCAAAAAAGAATTTACAGTGTTGCAATGCAACTGCTTCCTCAGCAAAATCTCCATACTTCTCGTATACAGTTGTCGCTGAAGCCTTAAATAACTCAGACTTTGTTTAATTTCGATTTCGCAACGAACAGCCTTCGAAGATCCGCTATCTCTCGAAACCGTTTATGTTAACT
The DNA here is from genome assembly GCA_940337035.1 of Agriotes lineatus. Classification (NCBI taxonomy): domain Eukaryota; kingdom Metazoa; phylum Arthropoda; class Insecta; order Coleoptera; family Elateridae; genus Agriotes; species Agriotes lineatus. The sequence continues at coordinate 29,719 of CALNHX010005460.1, forward strand.
AGCCAATACAGAAGCAGTTTTGGGCTGTAGTGCAGGGCCTCATATTTCCCAAAACTGACCGTTATGGCGATTTCGTATTCAAATCTATCCGTCTGCATACATAACGCCCTAACTTATGCAAACCTTCGGCGAAATGCGTATTACGCTGATGTATGGACCTGCCACCTTCGGAAAGGATCATAAAATTTGTAAATTACGAGGTGCTGAAGATAAAGGGGATGCTTTGATGGAACCTGTATGGTAATGAATTTCACTGAGGGTTGTTTGGATTCACTTACCGCGCCATTTTTAGGTCATGTAGCTGTTCGGAGAGGGCACGTTTATGAATAACATTAATAAGCGACATCGAAGAAAAAAAATTCTGTGTCAAAAGTTTTACTTCGTGCGCTTTTACAGAACAACCAAATTGATGTTTAGCTGAAACAGAGCATATGATGCCAGAACGTCGACTGAAAAGGTATGTACTCTGAGTATACTCAGTTAAGTCATCATCTTGTTCAGAAATTTAATTTAATTACAAAAGACAGTCACTGGTAAAAATACGAATAATGGACAAAATGGTAATCACAGTACTCACACAAAACTTACTGTCACAGAAAATTATTGCTTAGCCTGTTGCTTCACTTAGACGTACATAAATAAAATTCTAAATAAATTAACAAAACTAATTTAATACTCGAACGTAAATAGATGAACAAGTACTGCTAACGCGAGTGCCGATGAATTCATAGAGCCCAACTTTGCAATCCTTTTGTACAGGGTGTTAATTAAGTACGTAGACAAACTTTAAGGGGTCATTCCTTGATCAATATAAAAAGTTTCTACAAACATGGGACCTAAACGGCTTGGTTTTCGAGATACAGGGTGTTGAAGTTTAAACAAAAACAGTTTTTTTTCAAAAATTTGGAAAACGGATAGAGGTATTCTAATGGAACTTGGTGTAGGTTAGTATTTCATAAAGTGGCATTGTTCAGTCAAAATAAATTTAATTTATTTCCACCAGTGGCGTGCATCGGAGCGACCTCAGTTACCAAATTTTAGAAAAATCTGGTACGCCACTTTTTTTAGAAAAAAGTTTTGTAACTATTGTAAGATTGTTTTTTATTAAATAACATTTTTTAAAAGCTTCTTTAAACTGTATTTTGAAAACGAAGCCGTTTAGGTCCCATTAACGTCCAATGTACGAAATTGCTGTTACAGATTTTTCCATTTTTCTCGCAAAATGTTTATTCTATCAAAAAATAAAAGATACATCTTTTGTATAGTTTCAATGGATAAAGCTAAACAACTTGTTGTATTGTCTAAAAAACAGTGGCGTACCAAATTTTTTTGAAATAAGGTAACTGAGGCGGCCCCGATGCACGCCACTGTGGAAATAAATTAAATTTATTTTGACTGAACAATGCCACTTTATGAAATACTAACATACACCAAGTTTCATTACAATACCTCTAGGCGTTTTCCAGATTTTTGAAAAATTTCAACACCCTGTATCTCGAAAACGAAGCCGTTTAGGTCCCATGTTTGTATGAACTTTTTATCTTAGAATTGATCACGGAATCTCCCCTTAAAGTTTGTCTACGTACTTAATTAACACCCTGTATAGTGCTACCCATATACTGTTCCATCTGAATTTCCTAAGCTTTCAAGTGCGTGGATTTCCGGACTTCTCAGACAATGAGCAGTCACGGATGTCGACATTCTTCGGATTTAATATTTTCTTGCTTTTCTTCTCACATCAAGAGGTGTACTTCGTCTATTCAGAATATACTATTTTGGTATTGATTTAAATATATTTTATTAAAGGCCAGTTGAGTCTAATATGACTAATTAAGACTAAATTAATTGATATATTGTTAATGTTTAGTTACGTTAAGTTACGTTAAACAACAGTTTAGGTTTGATGGGTGAAAGGTCCATATAACGAACTTACATTGCCGTAACATACCTAAGTTAAGGGTTTCCTAAACGTTAAATTGTGATACTTCCAGTGGCATTGTCCGGATTGGTGTGCCTGAGAGAAAATGCAAGATCTGCTTTTCAAACATTTCATTAGGAAAGAGCTAACCTCCCGTACATATTCATAATGCAAATAATGTTTTGGTTAGAGCGCAATGAATTGTTCTCAGCTCGCAGCGGCTGCGGTGGTCACTGAGGGATTTTGCAGATTGTTCTATTGTTAGACACACATAACGCTCACACATAACGCTGCACAATGCATTGCTCTCCCCATTCGGGAATGTTTAGCCAGAATTTTCCTCGGGGACCTCCTTACTTCGGGGCACTTCGGCGAGAAAAGAAACCCTATTTCGAGTCCTGGCTTTTTGTCGTCCCGTTTAAGTCTGGAGTAATCGCTGGGGGTTTCCGGGATTAGCAAAGGTAAACGGCGATTACGGTAACAATGCCTATTTTAGAAAAGATTGCGTGTTTTGGCACATGCTTGAGTATTAAACTGCGCTTGCGATATTCCGTTTGATGGAGATCGCACCGTTTACGGCAATACTGTAACTGCTCTTCAGGGCACAACGAAATCGCAAACTTGTAATAATACAAAATTCAACTTGCCCTTGAGTTTGCTACCCAGCAGAACAGCACAAACAGGAAAGATGAAAAGAAACTTAAGTTTTTTTCTCTAATAGTTAGCGGCGCAATATTCGCATGTATCTTTTACAGCTTCTTATATAAATGCATAATTAGGAGTATAAGATGTTCAAAGAGTGTATAATTACAGATTGAAAGCTTTTCGCTACTGTATTTCACAACTGCGGTTGGTTCGATTGTAATGGATTTTGTCCAGTATGGAATTAGTGATGACTTTATGGCACGGATAAAGCTTTTTAAAAAATGTTATAGGCATTTTCCGTATTGTCGATTCTGTTTCAGCGAGATATCGTGTGCACTCGAAACTCTACTTAAAAATTAGTTTCCTTTGGATATTATTCAAATTAATTTATTTACCAAGATTCCTCTAACCTGTGTATATTACTAGGTACTTTTGCAATTGAGAAAGAGATATTATTTATAGCGACTGCTGGGATCTAACTGTAAGGCTGATTTGATGAGTTTCCTCTGCACATTTTAATATTCGCACTAGTTCTTTTGGCTAAAGTTGGAGAATGCAACACAGATTCTAGAAATCGGTGGACTCGATTTCCATTGTACCATCAGGAAACTCATATGTTCTAGCTATACTAAGTCAAATCCGGTTAGATATAAAATTGATGATGCCACGCAAACTCACTTACGTATATTGAATTTATTGATTTTTAAAGCGCCCACCTTAATAACAATTCTATTTAACCTGAGGTTCTTGAATCAGTTCGGAAGCTTGAAATGCTTCCATAGCAGCTTCTGCAGGTTATTTATTTAATTTTCCAGAATAAAAAGAAATAGGTATTGTGATGCAATTATAATAGTATATTATTATATGAGCGATTATGACAGCCATTATTCACGAAGATAAGGCGCGTGAGCGCAAGTCATCCGAGTTAATAATGGCCATAATCGCGAATGTAATACGATATTTTATCTACTCCTATGCAATAGGAGTTTTGTGTTCATATTTTCGAATTATGACATTTGTGACAACCGTTAACTTCAAAAGTCATTTAATAATAAGAATGAATTTTGTGATTGGCTACAACCTATAGAATAATGAAAATAGAATTTTCTGATTGGTTGCAACTTGCAAACTATTGAATTATGAAAATAGAATTTTATGATTGGCTGCAAACTGTGAATTATGAATCATAATTTATGGCCATTATACAGTAGGAGTAGATAAAGCATATAATTCACGGGTTCATCTAACGCTGATAATTTTTCAACGATATGCCCAGATTTGGTAAAGCCATTTTTCACTATTGCAACTTTACTTCATCTCGTCATTTTCGGATAAAAATAAAATTACAACTCGCAGTATCTAAGGAAGACTAGGAGGAAAACTAGAAAGGATAGAGTAAGGAATACCAGCATACGAAACAAATTAGAACTAGCTCCAATTGTGAAAACGGTGCAAACCAAACAACTGAAGTGATTGATATAGTCATGTACTAAAAATGCAAGATTCCAAAACACTTCACAGTCGGATTTTCGTCGTCGTCGTCGTAAGCATTGATGTAATAACCCCACTGCAGGAGCATCGGTCTTTGCTATTGCAGGAGGTTTAGGCATAAAAACCCTACGCCTACCAAATTGGACTGGGGACTATCAGTCGGCATAATATTGTTATGGCCACTGAAGTTTAAATCCAGATTTTCTGACCCAAATCAGGAGTTCCCTAAGCCACCTTGATTTCCAAACGCCACGCTTTGGCGACGCAGAACTATGGGTTCCTTGTTATGTTATTATACATTTTTTTAAAAGTATCTCGTGTTTTTCGTAGGTTGATCGATCGCAACGACGATATTTTAGTTCAGGAGGCGGTCGCGATTTGCAAATGTACGGCACCGTCGCGTCGGTTTTCACGCTTCAGTCCCAGTTAACATCTTGAGGGGACAGGCTACTTAGTAGCTAATCCTGCTCTCGCCAAGAGCACATCATTTCGTGGTTTTCGACATTTAGTGATATATCGTTTTTAATTGACCTTAACCGGCCTCGCTTGGCCTCTCAAGAGGCTCAGGTCAACCTAAACGAGTTTCTGCCGCCCCGACGATCATATTTAAGGTCTTTCCAGCTCCAGATCTAAACATTCGTATTTCTGCCGCCCGACGAACTTCTTTAAGGGTCTCTCGAGCCCGAGGTCTAAACATTCATATTTCTGCCACCCTGATGAACATCTTTACGGTTGCTCGAGCCTCAGGCCGGGATAAAATCTTCCCATCCCATCAGGTGTACCCCGGAGCCACCATGGTTTCAGTGCTTCAAGCTTCAGACTTGCTTTGCCTTCACGTCGGTAATGGCAACAACTTTGGACAACTATTTCTTTTTGGGATAGCTTCTGCAGAACTTATAATTACTGCATGTTTATATCCTTTTCTCTACTAGATAGAGCTTACCTACATATACAATTAGAAGTAAAGCGGATATTATTAGTATATATGTGTATTATTCGAGTGTTCGCTTCACGGACAGAGCTCGAACTCCCCCCCCCCCCCCTGTTACGTATTGTCAACAAACATGTTGGATTGTGACCAGCCTAATCAGTTTCATAAAATATAGCTTCTAACCTGGACCACATTTTAGGACCCCTTTCCAAATAGTAATACAGTGCATACCGAACAGTGCCGGGTGCGGCCCTGTAGTTTTATGTAAAATCACAAGTACATTGTGTTTGCCTCTACTCTATACTACAGCAAGCAGGTGATTTTATGAGTGAATTAAACGTTAACAGGTGGAGGGCCAGGGTAAGTCCGCGGATTTGACAACTTCAACGACCCCCGTTTTGGTCATTACCTTCTGGATTATGAATGGCAATTATCTCTGTCGGCGAGGATCAAATCCAGTGGCACCAGGATAATAAGAATTACTTACACCTATTTAAATACAAACAGCTATGCTTTCAGAGTAGACCTACGCCTGGTGTGCTTCTGTAGCTAGCTAGAGGTACTTTTGATTTGGTTCCTTGTATTAAATCCATCTTATATTGTAACAATCTAGAGGTGGGACGAATAGAGAAGATAGTAAGGAAAAGAAGAAAGAAAAGAACGGAATTGAGATGTTAACTAACCGCCAAGTCTGTAAGACGTGGACCTGGGACTCTGTGCCAAAAGTGCAAGATAAACCAAGAAAGAAGAAGAAGTGTGAGTAGTATGGCGACACCAAAACTGGAGCAAGGTCATTTGATTCGCGGATTCGCGGTTTAATTCGCGGAATTAAATCCGCGAATTCCGCGAATTAAATCCGCGGTTTGACCTAATTAATTTCGCGGATTGATCTAATTAATCACATATGAAGTTTGATATGTAATTTACATATGTGCTACTGATTAAATTACGCATTAGATTTTTTAATTTGCTTCCGGAATTACGCGTCGGACTTCGGCGGCCATCTTGGATTTCTGGCGGGAATATTTGAAATTTGAATTTTTTCCGATTTTTTTTCTAAGTTCCATTATTTGAATTTTAAACTTCCCGGGTGTCAGCAGCCACCTTGGTTTTCTGCGCGCGCACCTCTCACGGCGGTTGTTTTTAAATTTGAATTTTCGCGGAAATATTTGAAATTGAAACTGGTGGATCTATCTCGCTCTTCGAAGCTGCTGTCTCTCTCTTGCATTCACTCGCGGAAATATTTAAATTTAAAAAAAGCTTCCTGCGATGTCCCATGGCCGGAATCGAACCAGCGACCGCAGCATTACGAGTACGAAGCCTTAACCAACTGGGCTATTGAAGCGATCGAGGTTTTAAGGAATTAAACATAGCCACTTACGTATCACGAGCCCAGCTTTAAACAAACTATTTTTTCGAATATATATAATATAAGAACGGAATTGTGTCGTCTAGGGCCTTAGAAACTTGTTAATAATTTTTAAAAAATGACTTTGTAACTAGTTTTGCTAGAAATAATTTGTTTAATTTTATAATATGAGTGACGCTATCTCACTCAGCCCCATTGATTTTCTACAGCGTTCTCTTTTCCATCCCGTTTGCTACCTATGCGTAATTACAAAAGACGTTATCGCCTCAGGCAGAATTTCTATTTAGCCGGCGATTGTGTAGGGTTTTTAACCGTTGCATAGAATTGGAAAGTTTTATTTAACGTGCCTAAACAGGATTGTTTAGAAGACTGTAATTATAATTAGCATCGTAATGGAATGCACCAAGATTTAAATCAGCATGCATTGTTCGTCTGGATCGAGCAGTACGTACTCCAACGGTTTCTAGTCTTGCTTGGTTGACAGACGACAGAATGAACGGTTACCGGTCAGCGCAGCCAACGGCTTGGCGCTAAAATCCCTGTGACACAAAATCTAGTGGGATAAGCTTGCCTGGTTAATAAACCACTCTAGTTCGTATGATTTTTGTCGCTTTTAAAAATAAATAGACATTATTTTTTTCGTGCTTGAGTTTTATAATTACGCTGACCCCTTAAAACAGGCCGGTTCCTGTGTATTGTTTGGTTTTAAAGGTTTGAACATTGTACCACTTAGCTGTTCTGACATTATACTTCCATATACATATTATAAATAAATTTTAAATGTTATTTTCGATTGAGTTTTAGCTTCTTATAAATTACAACAGTGCCCTCGCCCATATAAAATAAGACATACGCATTAAATAAATGTTTTTATTGTATAAGAATGGTTGTCCCCCATAAATTTGAATAAAAACAGACAATTTCGTTGAAAAAAAAATAGTTTTTCAATATCGTTTGCAAATAAGACAAGGGATACTTGTAAAAATATAAGTCAAACCATTTTTTCTTGTAAAAAATTTACGAAAAGACGTAAGTGTTGGCGACAAATGAAAATAAATTTGAATAAAAACATGCAAAAATTACGAAAAGACTTGGTTTTAAAGGTTTGAACATTGTACCACTTAGCTGTTCTGACATTATACTTCCATATACATATTATAAATAAATTTTAAATGTTATTTTCGACTGAGTTTTAGCTTCTTATAAATTACAACAGTGCCCTCGCCCATATAAAATAAGACATACGCATTAAATAAATGTTTTTATTGTATAAGAATGGTTGTCCCCCATAAATTTGAATAAAAACAGGCAATTTCGTTGAAAAAAATAGCTTTTCAATATCGTTTGCAAATAAGACAAGGGATACTTGTAAAAATATAAGTCAAACCATTTTTTCTTGTAAAAAATTTACGAAAAGACGTAAGTGTTGGCGACAAATGAAAATAATTTTGAATTAAAAACACGCAAAAATTACGAAAAGACGTATGTGTTGGCGACAAATTAAAATAAATTTGAATAAAAACGCACAATTTCGTTGAAAATCTTTACAAAGCGACTTTATAGCACCGAAAAATGATGTAAAAAAGTTTTAAGAGTTATTTCTAAGCATAATTTTGCAAACGTTTAACAAATAAACCGTAATTTTTTAAATTATGAAATCGTAGTTCAATTTATATGAATTTTCGATACTTTGTATGTGAAAAAATAGCTTCAATTACTAATATTTGAATAAAAACATGCGATTTCCAAAGCATTTCGTTTAAAATTTTAGAAAATCGATAGCATCTCCCATGAAAATTTATAAAAATCGGCATCTTGTCATATTAAATTCTGTAAAAACGACAAAAACAATATTTTTTTTCACAACTTTCATTGAAAAATAGTAAAATTTTACGAAAATACGTCTGTGCTGACGACAAATGAAAATAAATTTGAATAGAAACACGCAAAAATTACGAAAAGACGTATGTGTTGACCCCCAAAGTAACAAAAATTTGAATAAAATCACACAATCATACAGCATCTCACATACATTTTCGCAAATATCGACATCATGTCACATAAATTATACAAAAACTGTCATCACGTCACTTGAAATTATACAAAAAACGATATTTTATTCAACACACGATGAAAATTGAACAAAAATCACGCAATTACAAGCCATCTCACATAAATTTTCACAAAAATCGACATCATGTTACATAAACTATGCATAATTTTGCAAATGTTTTACACTTTTTATAAAATGCATCGCTCAAAATTAAAAGAAATAGCAATTTCGTTGAAAAAATCTACTACCACAATCATTTCGATAAACAAAATTCAAAAAATCTTATACTTTTGACGGAAATATATGTATGTTGACCACAAATTAACATAATTTTTAAATAAAAACGCGCAATTCGTTGAAAAAAATATTCTGACACCACCAAAACACGCAATTTCATTGAAAAATATATATATGTTGTCCACAAATTAACATAAATTTGAATAAAAACACGTAATTTTGTTGAAAAAATGTTCTGGCCCCTTCATTTCACTTAAAATTTTACAAAACTGCCATCATAACACTTGAAATTATACAAAATATATGTATGTTGATCACAAATTAACATAAACCTGAATAAAACACACAATTTCGTTGAAAAATTTGCAAATGTTTTACACTTTTTTATAAAATGTATCGCACAAAATTAAAAGAAATCACAATTTTCTAAATTATATCACGCTATTATGAAATCGTAGATTGATTTTTTGAAATTTTACACTTTGTAACTGTAAAATAACTACAAATACTAATATTTTAGCTTTAGACTTTGTAATTATTGCAGATTCGAGAAAAAAAACAAAGCAGAGTAGAAATAAAAAACACAAACACTTTGTAATAAACAAATATATTGTTCTTATTTCGTATAATACTTAATAATATAAATATAAATGTACAGCAGAATGTCTTATTTCTAAAAATTCGCTAGCAATTTACAAAACTGTAGTTTGAGGTGCACGACATTTCAAATTAAAAAGACTGCAAGTAATAAAATCAGAAATTCATTGTGTAATTTTAAAGTTTAAGATGCACCCAATCTAGAATTCCCTTCGTTTTTGGTGTTGATGACATCTGCCTTAGAGGCGTTTTTCTAACGGCCCTTTTTTGGAGGCGTTTCCTTATCGGCGTTCTTCTGACTGAACCTTTTTGATGTGGACTTGGATGAGTAGCTGGTGTTTTTAATTTATATTCTAAATCGGACTCGCAGTTATCAGTCTCCATTTCGGTTTTTCCTGTAGTATCAGTCGGGGTTGGCTTCTTTTGCTGTTTAGGTTTAGCTAGCAGCACATTAGCAACGTTAAGGTCTTTGATGTACTCAGCAAACTGTAGGCGTCCGGGTGGATTAATAGATTTTCGAGGCCGCAGAGTGTCATGAATTAAATCGACTATGTTAGACGCCGGTAAAATTTCACCCTTTATAGTAACGGTGCCCTTGTGATCCCAGCTCACATCGCTTGAGGTACTCAAAATGCGTAGGAAAACTTCAGCTTTTTTCTTAAAAGTTTTGGGAAGTGTAGATAAAATAACGGCATTTGATAGGCTGTCTGATAGGCTGTCACTGGTTGTTTCAATAGGTATTTTGATTGGCTGCCGCGCCTGGTTTGTGAAATGAAGGAATCGTTGTAAAACCTGATTGTACTGGATCCATTTATCGTGATCAGTTAATTTGGCCTTTAAAACTTTTTGCATTTCGTCATCAAGCTGTGATAATATATTTTTCTCCGCATCATCGCCAGACTTAAGACGTTGGACAAATTCCGGCGATACAATCAACATCTTCCGCTCTTTGTCCATTTTAGTCGAAAAGGAGCTCAGTCGTTTGTTCTAGTAGAGCCGTCGTGAATAAACTAGCTTAAAATCAAGACTTTCATAATAAATATATAAAAAATATGACAGGTACGGGAATCGAACCCGTATTCTCTCTCGAGATCAGAACTTGAATCTGACGCCTTAACCATTCGGCCAACCTGCCTCTCTATATAAACGAGCACTCTCTGCATAATTAAGAAAATATATAGTTTAAAAAGCCTTCTGCATGCAATTTCAAACAATATTTCATATAAATTAAGCCATGTACAAATTTCTTAATCAGGTTTTAATATATATTTTATCAAAAGATTGGACCCTCAGCTACCGTTTTATTACTATTTGTCGTGATGCGTCATCGATTAATTTTACAAGAGCCAGCCTGTCTGCGATGTGACGTAGGTAATGTATTATTTTAAAATTCTATAAAAACAGAGGCCCGACTGATGCCGCACTAACACGTTTTAAACCATTGTACTCTGTTACCTGATGCGGCAGCAGTTTGGACCTCTGATTTTATAGAATTTTAAAATAAAAAGGTATGGAGACATTACCTACGTCACACAGCAGACAGGATGGCACTTGTAAATTCAACGATGACGCATCTCGACAAATAATAAAACGGTAGCTGAGGGTCAAGTCTTTTGATAAAATATATATCAAAACCGATTTAGAAATTTGTACATGGCTTAATTTATATGAAATATTGTTTGAAATTGCATGCAGAAGGCTTTTTAAACTATATATTTTCTTAATTATGCAGAGAGTGCTCGTTTATATAGGGAGGCAGGTTGGCCGAATGGTTAAGGCGTCAGATTCAAGTTCTGATCTCGAGAGAGAATACGGGTTCGATTCCCGTACCTGTCATATTTTTTATATATTTATTATGAAAGTCTTGATTTTAAGCTAGTTTATTCACGACGGCTCTACTAGAACAAACGACTGAGCTCCTTTTCGACTAAAATGGACAAAGAGCGGAAGATGTTGATTGTATCGCCGGAATTTGTCCAACGTCTTAAGTCTGGCGATGATGCGGAGAAAAATATATTATCACAGCTTGATGACGAAATGCAAAAAGTTTTAAAGGCCAAATTAACTGATCACGATAAATGGATCCAGTACAATCAGGTTTTACAACGATTCCTTCATTTCACAAACCAGGCGCGGCAGCCAATCAAAATACCTATTGAAACAACCAGTGACAGCCTATCAAATGCCGTTATTTTATCTACACTTCCCAAAACTTTTAAGAAAAAAGCTGAAGTTTTCCTACGCATTTTGAGTACCTCAAGCGATGTGAGCTGGGATCACAAGGGCACCGTTACTATAAAGGGTGAAATTTTACCGTCGTCTAACATAGTCGATTTAATTCATGACACTCTGCGGCCTCGAAAAACTATTAATCCACCCGGACGCCTACAGTTTGCTGAGTACATCAAAGACCTTAACGTTGCTAATGTGCTGCTAGCTAAACCTAAACAGCAAAAGAAGCCAACCCCGACTGATACTACAGGAAAAACCGAAATGGAAACTGATAACTGCGAGTCCGATTTAGAATATAAATTAAAAACACCAGCTACTCATCCAAGTCCACATCAAAAAGGTTCAGTCAGAAGAACGCCGATAAGGAAACGCCTCCAAAAAAGGGCCGTTAGAAAAACGCCTCTAAGGCAGATGTCATCAACACCAAAAACGAAGGGAATTCTAGATTGGGTGCATCTTAAACTTTAAAATTACACAATGAATTTCTGATTTTATTACTTGCAGTCTTTTTAATTTGAAATGTCGTGCACCTCAAACTACAGTTTTGTAAATTGCTAGCGAATTTTTAGAAATAAGACATTCTGCTGTACATTTATATTTATATTATTAAGTATTATACGAAATAAGAACAATATATTTGTTTATTACAAAGTGTTTGTGTTTTTTATTTCTACTCTGCTTTGTTTTTTTTTCTCGAATCTGCAATAATTACAAAGTCTAAAGCTAAAATATTAGTATTTGCAGTTATTTTACAGTTACAAAGTGTAAAATTTCAAAAAATCAATCTACGATTTCATAATAGCGTGATATAATTTAGAAAATTGTGTTTTCTTTTAATTTTGTGCGATACATTTTATAAAAAAGTGTAAAACATTTGCAAATTTTTCAACGAAATTGTGTGTTTTATTCAGGTTTATGTTAATTTGTGATCAACATACATATATTTTGTATAATTTCAAGTGTTATGATGGCAGTTTTGTAAAATTTTAAGTGAAATGAAGGGGCCAGAACATTTTTTCAACAAAATTACGTGTTTTTATTCAAATTTATGTTAATTTGTGGACAACATATATATATTTTTCAATGAAATTGCGTGTTTTGGTGGTGTCAGAATATTTTTTTTCAACGAATTGCGCGTTTTTATTTAAAAATTATGTTAATTTGTGGTCAACATACATATATTTCCGTCAAAAGTATAAGATTTTTTGAATTTTGTTTATCGAAATGCTTGTGGTAGTAGATTTTTTCAACGAAATTGCTATTTCTTTTAATTTTGAGCGATGCATTTTATAAAAAGTGTAAAACATTTGCAAAATTATGCATAGTTTATGTAACATGATGTCGATTTTTTGAAAATTTATGTGAGATGGCTTGTAATTGCGTGATTTTTGCTCAATTTTCATCGTGTGTTGAATAAAATATCGTTTTTTGTATAATTTCAAGTGACGTGATGACAGTTTTTGTATAATTTATGTGACATGATGTCGATATTTGCGAAAATTTATGTGAGATGCTGTATGATTGTGTGATTTTATTCAAATTTTTGTTACTTTGGGGTCAACACATACGTCTTTTCGTAATTTTTGCGTGTTCCTATTCAAATTTATTTTCATTTGTCGTCAGCACAGACGTATTTTCGTAAAATTTTACTATTTTTCAATGAAAGTTGTGAAAAAAATATTGTTTTTGTCGTTTTTACAGAATTTAATATGACAAGATGCCGATTTTTATAAATTTTCATGGGAGATGCTATCGATTTTCTAAAATTTTAAACGAAATGCTTTGGAAATCGCATGTTTTTATTCAAATATTAGTAATTGAAGCTATTTTTCACATACAAAGTATCGAAATTCATATAAATTGAACTACGATTTCATAATTGTGTGATGTACTTTAAAAAAATTACGGTTTATTTGTTAAACGTTTGCAAAATTATGCTTAGAAATAACTCTTAAAACTTTTTTACATCAATTTTTCGGTACTATAAAGTCGCTTTGTAAATATTTTCAACGAAATTGTGCGTTTTTATTCAAATTTTTGTTACTTTGGGGATCAACACATACGTCTTTTCGTAATTTTTGCGTATTTTTATTCAAATTTATTTTCATTGGTCGTCAACACAGACGTATTTTCGTAAAATTTTACTATTTTTCGATGAAAGTTGTATAAAAATATTGTTTTTTGTCGTTTTTGCAGAATTTAATGTGACAAGATGCCGATTTTTAGAAATTTTCTACGTATTTTCGTAATTTTGCGTGCTTTTATTCAAATTTATTTTATGTTTAGTTGACAAATGTCATAATTAAAATTAGTCAAGCCTTCTCCAATACTTGCTAATATAAGCCGTTCACGATCTTTTTGGGTCAGGTGAGGCTATGACCATCTAGTAATTTTGTTGGCAGTACCTCTGCGGCAACTAAACTCCCTAATGCAAACTGACACTTTTTCTGTTAGGTTAGGTTGTTTTCAGTTTAAGGTTATATTTTCTGAATAGGTACGTTGTTGCCGGATCTCTCTCTAGTCTCTACATCAACTCGTGTTCTTTTAGATCTGGTCTGTCCTTTTTAAACTGCAACTAGCATCGTTTAATGGAAATTTTTTTTGTTGTAACAAAATTATATTGGGCATTTTGATTTTTCCTTTGACGGAAATTAAAATTACTTTTACACACTTGATAAAGCATTTATTTTCTTACGAATATTAAAATAATAAATTTGGCAATGTGGTGGCAAGAAAATGTCGAACAGACACTGACAGAAAAAAAGTTACATCCGCTACATCACCGAATCAGTTAGTCCAACATGAAAAGAAAAAATAATAGCCAACTCTGTCCCAAAAAGGTCGTGAACGGATTATATGTTTATCTCTTTCTTACTCAAGCAATACGTATATCTTCTTGTTCATGTTATTGCTGATATATATAATTGTGACCGATCGCCCAGCGACCCTGAGACTATGACGTGTTTTTCTAATTACACATAACGACATGCCGAGACCTGTACTGCAATTTCTAACGGACAAATATTTGTTAAGTCACTCATATATTAGCTCTAAAGTTTAAAAATAGCCGACGCGTAATTATGATTTCGCTATGCGGTCAAAATTTATAAAACACGTATAATTATAAACAAGTACAAAGGCGTAAGGGCTATTTTCCCCCCTTGTATTAGACAAGGCTGCAATAAAACATTTTGAATAATTAACGAATACCGTTACACGATGCAGTATGTTTTCCAGGAAACGATTCGTAGTCTCGACCTGTTTTAAAAAGGGAACTTAGAGAAAATCGCGTAATTTAACCCATTCAAATACTAGCGCGAAATCCTCTTTATACAACCGAAAATTCGTCATGTTCTGGCATTTCAAATATGAAAATGGATAATAACCGCTAAACTCAAATTTGTAGCCCGTATATTTTACGATAGAACTTGCCTCTTTTCCGCATAGCTTTAAAATTTTCGCCTGTCTTATAAATAATTTTTAAACACTAAAACGATTAATTTAATTGATCAACAACTCGATAGGAAATTTCCAGCTATATACTAGGCGATAAACCATTCTTAACGGACAGAATACGCGTATTTATATAAGAGAGTAAAATAATTAATTCTAGTGAAATCACGGGGCGAAATCAATTTTTAAAAAATGCATATACCTTTAATCACATCAAGCTGCACATTTCAGTTCTTAAAATGTAAATTTTCGAAAAAATAAGTTGTTTAAAATTCGAGCGGCGTGACTGTAGAGCTGCGAAATGGCGTTTCGTTCAAACCCTTTAAATCCCGTACCGCTCCGTGGTCTAGAGGCATCGATCGATGTGAGCCCAATGTGTATGCAAACGTAGAGGGTTCGATTCCCACTCGGGTCCGACGCAAATAGCTTTTTTTAAATTTAAATATTTCCGCGAGTGAATGCAAGAGAGAGACAGCAGCTTCGAAGAGCGAGATAGATCCACCAGTTTCAATTTCAAATATTTCCGCGAAAATTCAAATTTAAAAACAACCGCCGTGAGAAGTGCGCGCGCACCAAGATGGCCGACACCCCGGGAGATTTAAATTCAAATAATGGAACTTAGAAAAAAATCGGAAAAAATTCAAATTTCAAATATTCCCGCCAGAAATCCAAGATGGCCGCCGAAGTCCGACGCGTAATTCCAGAAGCAATTTAAAAAATCTAATGCGTAATTTAATCAGTAGCACATATGTAAATTACATATCAAACTTCATATGTGATTAATTAGATCAAACCGCGAAATTAATTAGATCAAACCGCGAAATTAATTGGGTCAATCCGCGAATCAAAACCGCGAAATCCGCGAATTAAACCGCGAATCCGCGAATCAAATGACCTTGCTCCAATTTAGATGCCGCCATACTACTCACGCCGTTTCGCTCAAAAGTTTGAAAACAACTACTGCCATGTTGTAGTTTTAGGGATAAATGCATTAAATATCAATTAAAAGTCATTTATGTAAAGTGTTTACGCCAGATACTGCTTATTGATTTGCATTCTCTAAATGCAATCAGAACTGAAAATGAGTTAAAATGTTGACTCAGTCCGGCTCGTTTAGATAAGATGCTAGTAGAAAGAGGACAGCTTTCACCCACCACTTTTAATTGATTCGAGGTTTAATTCGCGGATTTCGCGGGTTAATTTTAATTGACCTAATTAAATTGATCTAATTAAATGACCCAATTAATTTCGCGGATTGCTCTAATTAATTTTGATATGTGCTACTGATTAAATTACGCGGCGGCTATTTTTAATTTGCTTCCGGAATTACGCGGCGGCCACACAGTTGTTCTAATTTCAATTTTGGCGCAAATGTTTGAATTTGAAATCTAATTTTTCTAAGTTCAATTTTTTGAATTTAAACTTCCCGGGTGTCGGCCATCTTGGTTTTCTGCGTGCACACTTCTCTCAGCGCCCGTTTTGAATTTCAAATTCGTGAATCTGTCTTTCTTGTACTCATTGAGTGTTTGTTGTCTCTCTCTTGTATTCACAGAATGGATGTTTATATTTAAAAAAATCTCTGGCCGACCTGGATTTGAACCCCCTACATTCGTGCTTATATCTGGCTTACATCCGTGTTCACCGCTAGGCCACCGAGGCGCCTTAGTTTTTAAGGTTTGAGCAGTGTACCACTTCACTGTTCTGACGTTACACTTCCATATTTTAAAACTAAATATTTTTTGAAAATTATAAATTATAAGAGCGGAATTGCATTGTCTATAGTTTTATAAGTTTGATAATTATTTAAAAAACAGGTCTCGTAACTGGTTTTGATGGAATTAATTATTTTAATTTTATCAGTCGTCCCGTATATAAATGCGCGTATTCTGGCCGTTCTAGCTTTCTCTTTTACACTCGTTGTTCAAATAGCTTTTATTCTATTAAAAATTAGACGGGCAGCGATTGGCAAATGAATTATTATCCACCGCTTTTTAAAACTGGTGAAGCATTTCGTCATACAAAATTTGCAAGATATACCTATGGGCTGGCGCTTTTTAGATTTTATTTTACAATTACGTTTTAATTTCGTCGTTATAGACGCCAGGTCTACCCAATGTTGAGGCATGCTTAGGGCGGGTAGGTATTATCTTTGAAAAAAACCACAGGATGCGTTATCAGACATGCATTGACAGGATTTTTACGACAAATTCATATATATTCAAACCGATTTCACAAAATTCAACCAAAACGACACAGTGTAATTATAAAACTCAAGCACGAAATAAAATAATGTCTATTTATTTTAAAAGCGACAAAAATCATATGAACAAAAACGTTAGAAAATCGCAAAACGCACATGCATATATTTTTAAAACACGCCTAATATATATATTTTAAATACTTGGAAGGAATGGATTAAATCAAAACCAATAATTATAGAAACTTGAACTGCACATTCAGGCTGTAACAACTGTTTACTGCTTTTAAGGAAACGACTCGTTTCTATTAAAAATTTGACGGGCAGCGATTTGCAACGAGATTGTCATGTTTGGCTTTTATTTATAAGTAAAGCGTCTGAAATTGTGTCACGGCAAACTGACAGGAAGCAGCTTGTCTTGCCATACGTCTATAATTTTTAAATCACTAGGTTTTGGCGAGGGTCGGCATCGAAATGACAATTTAATAATAATTTTCAAATTACATTACTCTAACTTGTTGCAATTTTAGTAAGAGTTGAATAAAAAACAGCAACTTTATTGAAAAATATTCTGCTACAATCATTTCGAAAAGCAAAATTTCAGTTAAGTAGGCTCGTTGTGCATTTTTATTACAGCGTTTTATCATAAATATTATCGAAACTAATTAAACTTCTTCCACCATCATTTCGAAAAGCAAAATTTCAGTTAAGTAGGCTCGTTGTGCATTTTTATTACAACGTTTTATCATAAATATTATCGAAACTATTTAAAAATTTTAGATTCACGGTAGATTGCTCTATATAATGTTACAATTTCGCATTTTTATTACAAAAGTTCTTGTACTCTTGATGAAAATATATGTATGTTGACCACAAATTAACATAAATTTGAATAAAAACACGCAATTTCGTTGAAAAACCTTCTGTCGCCAGACACTATCCTCAGAAAGTTTACTGGTATGTGTCCCTCGTATGTTCGCAATTCAGCCCATTTCGTTGAACCTATATCCAATATAAGCGTTGAACCTGAGGATTTTCTTGTGAGTTTCGATGTCACTTCCCTTTTTACCAAAGTTCCTATTCCCGATTCCATAGTCATAATCCAACAGTTGTTATCAGAGCATGGGGAGACGTCTTCAAGTCTACCTGCCCTGATAGAAAAATGCCTCTCTTCCACTTATTTCCTATTTCAAGGTAAGTTCTTTAAACAAATCTCTGGTGCGGCCATGGGTTCTCCTCTTTCACCTGTCGTTGCCAATATCTTCATGGAAGCTTTCGAAACCGTAGCTCTGGAATCTTCAGAATTGAAACCTAAGGTTTGGTTCCGATACGTTGACGATACCTTTATTATTTGGCCACATGGTAAAGACAAGTTACCCGTCTTCTTAAATCATCTCAATAGTCAACATCCAGACATTAACTTTACCATGGAGATAGAAAATAACGGTTCCCTTCCTTTCTTAGATGTACAGGTCTCTCGCCAACCCAGTGGCAAACTTGGTCATTCTGTATATCGCAAACCCACTTACACTGATCGCTATCTACATGCCGATTCCCACCATCATCCTATACAAAAACTTTCCGTTATCAATTCGCTTGTACACCGGGCTGTTTCCATATCCCAACCCGATAATATCCACGCTGAATTGAATCACATTCGGAAAGCTCTTAGGAACAACGGTTACCGTACTAGGGATATACAGTCTGCCATCAATCGCCATCTTCATCCATCGCCATCTTCATCCACGGCCACCCAAACTTCCAAAACCCGATCCTCCTGCAGCAATAGTCTTTCTTCCCTATATCCACCAAGTCACCGATCGCATAGGAAAGTTTCTTCGAAAACAAAACATTAAAACGTATTCAAACCCCCGAGCAAGATCTCACAGGTTCTTCCTTCATCTAAAGATAAATTAAACACTATGTCATCTAAAGGTGTTTATAGAGTCCCTTGCTCTTGCAATGTTGTATACATTGGTGAAAAACAGTGAAAACTCGCATCTCTGAGCACCAGCGCTGTCTCAAGTCAGGTCTCGTTTCATAATCAGCCATCGCCGAACACCAACGCGATACTGGTCATAAGATCCTTTTTGATGAAACTTCCATCATCTGCAAATCCCCATTCTTCTTTAGCAGAAAGATTCGCGAAGCCATTGAGATTTGCAAACACCCTAATAATCTCAATCGGGACGAAGGCTTTCCCCTTCCTTCTATGTGGAAGGTGCTCATTCCTAAGCCCCGCCCTCCGCCACTGAACCGCGACGGCATTTGCTGAATTGCGACGGCGCTTGTCTATAAATTCTCGCCTTTCTCCTTCCGATAGTCAGTCGAGTTTCGCCTCTGACGTGGTTCACACGTTGAGTTACCGTGCTCTTTTGCTTTTTCCTCCTGATGAAGCCCCTTACGAAAGTGGGCGAAACGTTGAGTTCTTCGATCTCAATCATGACACGGTCCAATCCCGGAAGTCGTTTGTTACTTAATGACAATGGCCGTGAAAGCCTCAGAAATCATTTCTAACTCTATATGTTGACCACTTATGGGCCATTTACACGAACAAGAATTTCTGGTAGAGTGACGTCACATGTTCTCTCTGTCTAACGTTCACATGTATTAGAAAGAGACAAACAATGTCTTACAAGTCCGTTCCTACAAGAAAACTTTTACCGACCAACTGGAACATGCGCTACTTTCTACAAGTGTTCGTTAAAAGTTCCAACTGTTTTTTTGTAGACGGCAATTCGTAAGCATATCCTCTTCGTTGCGTGAGTAAACATAACTTTGTTACTAGATTTGTAAGTTTTGTCCTTGTCTCAAAGACAAGTTTTATGTTAAAAATACGACGGTGAAAAAGAGAAGAAATTAAATTGCTTATATAATAGAACTCTTTTTTGAGGTTATGTTTCTATTTCATTGTCAATAGACAGCTGTAAGTGAGTTTTAGTTTCTTTTACAAGAAAAACTGGTTCGTGTAAACGGAATTACAATTTACTTTTAACTGGACTAGGAACTTCACTGTACCAAAAATTCTTGTTCGCATAAATGGCTCTTTACATTCAGAACATGTGCTTAAGTCAAGTGTTATATATGATATTATTAAGCTGTTGTTATCAAGCAGTTGCATATGGTAGCAAGGCGTGTGATAGATAAGGTAATGCTTTAGTGTTTCGAGATTGCAGCAAGATGCTCCACATTAATAGCCAACAGGGCATACAAAAGCACAAATTATTTAATGAGAATAGTACATTGTGTATCTAGGACGAAAAGCGTAACATTCCTGGAGGACTGTGAATATTGTTGGGCGAGACGATTGCCGAGCCTAATAACACAGGAGTGGAAATAGTACCTGCCTAGGCCGGGAATATTATTCCTGAACAGGTTTATTTTAAATTACCTAGCAACGAACTGCTAATGTAATGGAATGTTTGACTTTGCTCAACAAAATGTTGTCAATAATATGTCTGTTCTAGTACGGTTGGCGGAACGCAATATTTTGTGCTGATGAAAGTCAAAAGCTATAATTTTTCTGGACAGTATTTTAAGACTGAAAATATTTTTCATTTATGTTAACTATAACTATGGTAAAACATTGTGAAAATTTGAAGGATACTAAAATTTAAATATATCAGGAGCAGTATAATTGGGGTGGTATTTAACAGTCTACCAACCTTTTCGTACAAAAAAATACTTTCGTTTCCCAAAAATACTAAATGCTCACCAAAATTAAGAAAATACATAATCTTAGAGCGACAACCAAAAATTGACATCATGCTAGTTTCTTATATTATTTGTTCCCAAAAATAACTTTCGTTGGCTAAAAATGCTAAATGTTCACCAAATTTTATTCCGCATTTAATTCTAACATGATACCCAGATATTTAATTTTCGTCAGCGTCTTATATTATGTAGCATTTAAAAAACACTATTTCTTTGGCAAAAACTATATTTTATACCACATTCAATTTCAAAAGTATACCCAGATTTATATTTCTTGCTGGCCTAAATATCACTTATATCTATCGTGTTTTATTAGGTCTTGTTTATTAATGGGGACATAGAAATAAGTCTGAAGAATTCTTAGAAATAAATCAATATCTTTATATATATAATGCTTCTGTACGTCTGTATGTAACTGAACTCCTCCTAACCGGCTGGACCGATTTTGTGTTTAAGTGGGTCCCCGGATTAACTCTACGGTGCATTACTTGGGGATGCCTAATAAACCCTGGAAAAATATGAAAAAAATTCCTTGGGCCGTATTTTTCGAAATATTTCTGGTCAAAGGTGGGTAATAAAATCCATTTATTTAAATAACTAGTGTATAATTATAGTGTCAAATATATCTGGGACTTCTTAAAATATCTTGTTTTTTTTAATATTCTTGGGATTTAACTAAATTGTTTTCAATATTTAAGTATTTGAAAAAACTGATTTCCTGTTGAGCTTGTCGATAACTAAATATGGCAAACAGGCTTTGTACAATAATAATATACGAAATCAAGCTTGGCATCGAAATATTTGTTGTATAATATGGTGGTGGCACTGTAAGTCTATGTCAAATTCGAGGTTAGCAGGTTAGGTTTTGTGTCAGTTTTGACACAGACTGACGCAAAACCTAACCTACTAACCTCGAATTTGACATAGACTTACAGTATCGCCAACATATTAACAACTTACTATGGATACATTTTTTATTGAGAAATTGTTGCAGTATCAATGTTGCCAGATTTATTTTTATTAATTTCGAAATATTTTGAAAAATACGGCCCAGGGATTTTTTTTTTCATATTTTTCCAGGGTTCATTCGACATCCCTCAGTAACGCACCATAGAGTTAATCCGCCATTTTTTGGACACCCTGTATATATAATGCTTCTGTACGTCGGTATGTAACTGAACTCCTCCTAACCGGCTGGACCGATTTTGTGTTTAAGTGGGTCCCTGGATGGTTTAGATCAGTGGTTCCCAAACTTATTTGACCTACCGCCCCCTTTTCAGAAGAAAAATTACTCAGCGCCCCTGGAAATCTACATTCTTTAAGCGAACAAACAGAAAGATATTGTAGTGGTAGCTTCTTGAGACTGATAATTATCTAGGTATAAGGGTATTTCTAGGTAGGAAATTATTTTGAAAGAATAAATTAATTATCAACTAAAAAGTACAAGGAAGGATTTATACATTAAAAGTAAAACATAAATATTTGAGAATTGTTTAATGAATGATACATTAGATACAGTTACTGTTAAATTGCGTATAGTTTATTAAAAAGGTTTCTAGCATATTTGATTTAGTTGGGATAGTTGTTGGTAACATCAGAGCTTAGATTTTAATTTGTAGGTCTTAACTGACAATCGGAATAACTAAAGTGAAAGCCAAACTCAAATGATTATGTGAAAAAAGTCAATTATTAAATGTTATAATAAAATATAACATATAGAAATTTGTAAAAATTATTATTGGCTAGAGAAATGATATTTTTAAAATAAATAAATCTTTGCTAAATTTGTAACCTGTATTTTGAGTAAAAGCAAATTTGAATAATAACAGCCCTTTATTATAATGGTATTAATGGTGTATTAAAGGGTATGATAACATAAAATTAAAGAAACGGAGAATAAACAGACTGAAGAAATAAAGTAATAAATGGTATGCAGAAGAATAAGAACATTTAATAATGGTTAATAGTCTTCATGGAATAAATAAATCTGTAACTTGCACTTTGTGTTTATTTGGAAAATAATGTTACACTATGTTACACAACAGATGAAATATGTACGAATGGTTTTTCTAAATCTTCTTATCTTCTCTTCCTTCTTTATGCTTTCACCGCCCCCTTATTTTTATTCACCGCCCCCCAAATGCACTCGAGGCTACTATCGCCCCCCTGGATCGTTCCAGCACCCCCCAAGGGGCGATATCGCCCACTTTGGGAATCACTGGTTTAGATTTACAATTGGACCCGGTAAGTGGCGCTGCAATCGGGTTCTAGGCAATTTAAAAAAAAATTGACGAAATTTCTTTTTTAATTTTTTAAAGATTTCTATCATATCAAAACATATAACCCCAAAATTTCACCACCCCCAATATTTTTTAAAATTAAAAAAACCGAAAATTCGAATATTGAAAAAACGTTTGTTGAACTCGCTAATAGCAGGCAGCGGGCAGAACAAACGTTTGTCGGGTCCCCCAAAATTTCACGCCCGCCCCCCCACCACCCCCCAATATTTTTTAAAATGAAAAAAATCGAAAATTCGAATATCGAAAAAGCGTTTGCTGAACCACTGATAGCAGGCAGCGGGCAGAACAACGTCTGTCGGGTCCGCTAGTATATATATAAAAATCTAACACAAATTTCACAAAACAAAATTGAAAATTAAACTTATTAAGTTTTTTCATACGGCAATACACTGGTTACACTCACTGTAAAAGCTACCAAACACGGTGTGCGGCTGCAAGCTGAAGCCTGCAAGAAGTTTGTCTGGATCCGGAAGCGACAAGGAGAGATGCTCGAGCTTATTTCATTTTTGGAGTAACAGAATAATTATTTGACGCACAAGTAGTTTTTTCGAGAAAGACTAAATATAAATGGATAGCGCGAATATTTATTATGTGCAGCACGGACGCGTAACTTGGGCGTTCTAAATTTGGTGAACATTTAGTGAAATTGATAGACATATGGAATTTAAAATGTAAGCAATGGTAAAACAATACGCACATAGCTATTTTAGTGGTGCTGTTCTCATTTTCTGAAGTATAATAATTTGGGTTCCATTAAGATTTTTTGATGTTCATTAATTTTTTTGGTGGACAGCGCTAGGGATGTATGGTTTAATTTGGTGTACATTATATTTGATCCCGTATAATTAAAACCAACGAGGAAATAAAAGGTTTCTTAAAAATATAACAATGTTCGAATACAGTGTTCGATCAGTGAACATCTTTCTGAAGCAAACACTTTTATACCTCAGATAATTTCTGAAGTTGCAATCACTTTAATAAACACAATATATTATTGTGTTTATGTAACGGATACTGTGAATAATGGACATAGACACTAATCTTTTAACATTTCTTTGGACGCAGCAGTAGATGCAGAATTCTTGGATTTTGTTTAATAGGTTTTTTGGTGTATAGGTTAGCGATGGAAGTTCCGATACTTTTGCGGACTCGTTCATTCCAATCCCATTCCGCAAGTGGAACGAGTCCGTGTGATTCGTTCCTCGGAACGAAATCAAAGTTGAATGTGCATTTCAGCACTCGCGGTCCACGATCATTCCGAACTCAGAACGAACAAGTGTTGCCAACAACGGCGAAAAGTCGCTAAATGTAGGGTATTTAACAAGTGGTTTAGCTAAAAAAAATAGGACTTTGCGATTAGCGACTTTTCTAGCGTTTTTAATATATTTTAGTTTGAAGTTCTAGGGTATTGTTCGTAATTTAAAAAAAAATATGTAAAAATCCATTAATTAATCAATATTTCTAAAGCTACACGTACATTAATCCTCAACAATTTTCATATACGAAATAATTTCAAAATAGCATTATTTGCAAATACGTGAGGTTATACTGTATGATTCACCCCTGAAATTATATTATGTTTACTTGACATTTATTTGTATTTTGCACGGTATACTGCACGGTACGGTGTATGGCCAGACGGTCATAATTGCGCCCATGACGCCGGAGATTTGAAATTAAAAACTGAAGGAGCTTTATCTTTACTCTGACAGTTTTCAACGTTTGCACATTGCACAATTTGTCATTGTCAATTGTAATCACTTGGTACGAAGAATTAGAACGTTAAATTATTTTTTTCCGTAAATAAATAGGTAAGTTTTTATTTTTAGATTCAAAAGTAGTTTACGTATTTCTTTATGCTTTGTAAAAAAATAAATGCTAATGTGCGTATTTCGTATTTGGCGACTTTTGGTCTGAAAATGGAGACTTTTAGTACCAATTTAGCGAATACAACTTGCGAAGAGTTGGCAACACTGCCGGAACAACGTACTGCTCTTTTCGTGTTCTCCGCTTTTCGGTATAGGTTAGATGTCTCCTCTTTAAATTCCTGGTTAAATTTGCTGATACACCACCTTTATAGGAAAATGTATACATTGTTAAATACACTGCTATTTCTTTTAATTTTACAACTTCATTTAATCATCTTGATCATGATATTGATTAATGTCGATAGGGAATCTTCTCGGACCATTAAAAAATGTTCCGTTTACTTTCCATGCACTTTTACTAGGGTTGTAGTTTTTTATAAAATAATTCCTTTTATTCTAGTCTGTACGTTTTCCAGATATTGCAAATTTTGTTCATCTATTTTTATTGTCTTAACCCTTTAACACGCAAAATTGGTTTACAAAAAAAATTAATTGGTATGCTTTCTTCGAGATGCCAAAAACCGAAAAACAATGTTTTTGTTAAAAATCTATTTTCAGTATTTCAAAAGATGCTGGTAAACCATTCTACCAGTGAGCATTTAGGACAAAATATGTTGTCAATGGTCATTGGTATACCACTTCATAATATTATCGACTTATTTATTTAGATGCTTACTAAATTACTGAATAACATATAGCATTACCTACTATCGATGAAATACTTTTCTTTTGTTTGTGAAATCAAAATGTTCAATTCACGAAAAACCGGTACTTTGATCTCTTGTAAAATATACTATTTTTTACTGTTATTTCTTTCGTCTTAGCAACGAATACATTTGCGTACTGTTAAACGTAAACACGACTGAAAAGTGTATATTTTTTTGTTGAATCGGAGACGAAATATGTATTTTTTGTAAAAAGCGTGAAAACTTGCTATAAATAAAAGTAAATTTTTTGAAGTAGTCTCCTGGTAAAATTTCTAACAAATTATTCAATTACATTGTCATATTTTTTATTAGTATAGTTAGTAGCAACTATTTGATCATTTACAAAAAAACCTGCCTTGATCAGAAATAACATACCCTTTTCAAGAGGTTGCAAATAACATAAGTTACTTGAATGGACAAAGTAAAATAGTTTTTGAAATTTGAACTGAATTATATAAACACTTGCAAGTGTAGCACTAACGTTCTGTTGTAAATTTATGACTAGACACTGTAAAATTTAAGAAGTACATAATGCGCAGAAACGAGTTCTCGCCTAGACGAGTTCACATTCAAATTTAAGGGGAGGTTGGAATTCAGTGGCGCTACACAAGCAACGTGCATTCTACAACCTAGCATTTGCCGTTAGCTGTTCTGGAGGTGTAGTTCTTGTTTCGCAACGTGATTTCTTGTGTTTCCTTGCTAAAGGTAACACAATATTTATTTTTCAGTTGATGTTTTAAAACTAATAGAATCTTTTAACGTTGCAGTTGTTCCTGCATCGTATTCTTTACCTTTTTAAAAACATTGATTCTTAAATATGGCACAAAAGCAAAAAATCGTTATATGTTAAACAATTTTTTCTACTCCTATATTATATTTCCTACCTGTACTTTAATGATATCCATTAAGATTCAAATTTTTCATTAAGATACAAGTTTATAACCAATATAAACCGGGCTGCGCGCGCTATTGCGCGGTCTATTCTATTCAATTTACCACCATTTTTAGGCCTCCTCCCCTGCCTCCCTCTACCGTCCACCTGCCCAAAGAAGGAAGCCTTCGGGGCTCCGCCTCTCTCCAAGAGAGCTCCGACCCTCTCCAAGGGGGCTCTCGGGGATCCGCCCCTCTCCAAGGGAGTTCACGGGGCTCCCCCCTTTCCATGGAGGCCTCGGTGCTCTGCCCCTTTTCAAGGGGGCCCTCGGGGCTTCCTCCCCTTTCCAAGGGGCCCTCGGGGCCTCCGTCCTTCTCCCAGGGGGCCCTCGGGGCAAGGCCTCTCTCCAAGGAGGCCCTCGGGGCTCCGTCCTTCTCAAAAGGCCTCTCCAAGGGAGCCCTCGGGGTTACGCCCTTCTCCAAGGGGCCCTCGGGGCTAGGCCTCTCTCCAAGGAGGCCCTCGGGGCTGCGTCCCTCTCCAAGGGGGCTATCGGGGCTCCGCCCTTCTTCAAGGGGCCCTCATATTCATTACGACACTCGCCTATGGCTCGTGTCGTAATTCTCATACTCGTGTCTTAATAGCTATCATTAAATGCTCGTTGCATAATATACTATAAAAGACCGTTCCCAGTATGTTAATCAACTTTTTAAATAATATAATTAATTAATGTACAAATTGTTGTAATAATATTGGTGTAATTAAAATTCTCTTTTTTATACTAAGTTTGTTTATTAAAAAATTGATAAAATTGTTTTCAATTGTAATAGAAAGTCGATGCTTTTTTATTCTGCGGATGTTTTATATCGTTACCAGGAGATCATGATTATTTTAACTTATAATTGTTTTATTGCCTATTAATTTAAATTTGTAATTACATTGTCTTTACAAAATCTCCAGAATATGCTAAATACAATAATTTGTATACTCAAAAGTTCTATATTTTGTAATATACAAGTACCCCAATTTTACAACGAAAACCCTAGGCCACTGCCCATCAGCTGAATGAAGCTTGCCTGTCAGATTTGGTTGAGTCATCATGTAATTCTTACATTTTACAGAGTACCCCATCATAAACAATCCGGGCCGCCGCGACCTGCCCCAAAAACGTCAACTAAAATGCGACCATGATTGGTTTGAACGTAAATATTTTCCTAGCGCAACATAGTAGCGAAACCAATTCGATTACATCTTCAGTAGATATGTGTGTAAATACTCGAAACACAAAAATAAATTGTATAAAACGTACGTTATTACTAAAAAAGTGGACATAAATATAGACTATTTTTGCGACGTAAATAAAAGGTTTCCAAATACTAATTTGTTTTTCAAAATCAGGACAAAATAATTTATGCTACTTATCAATATTATAATCCTTATCCTTACATATTACACTAAAACGCTTACCAGCTCAAAACTTGTAAATTGCACCCACAAAATAGTAACAAACAAAAAACTTCACTAATTCGCATACACACTTCAAAGTCGTGACGCGGAATGCACGCTGGTAATACTATCATACCAGCTACACATTTACACCAAGGTTTATTGGGGTAGTTTTATAACTACAATAATTCTAGAAAATATAAAGTTAGACAAAGGAACTGCAGACATTCGTGATACCACAGCAAAAATATTCGACATAACTTTGACTATTCACGGTATTATAGGTGATAATAAAAATAAAAAGGCAAAACTGGTTGGGTGAAAACAACAATGTATTGTAAAAATGTAATATTTTATGGAACCACCATTTTGTTTCAACAGACTGGCAAGTCTTTAGTGCATTGATTGTGCCAATTTTTGTGCATATTGTTAAATTGCCTGGACCAATTAATCTCTATTTTCTGGTCTAAAATCGTATTTGTAATTTTTTTTAACAATGTAACCCCAAATTTCTCCAATCTGATCAAGATCCAGGCTTCTGGAAGGCCGGGTAAGCACTTCGACCTCTTTTCTGCCATCCAAGCTGGCACGATTCTTGACTTATGCACAGGGCAAGTGTTTCATAAAATTGAATTTTTAGTTATTTCTATCAAATTAAAAAAAGAACATTTAAACAGCCTGCTGAAACACAACATTTTTATTAAATCTTTTTCTAACCGATTGAAGGATCACATTCAAGAGTACAACATATTTTTGCCCATTCAGGCATCCATCTACGAGTCCAAATACTTATGTATTCGTACTGCGCATAATGTTATACCTACTGAAGTGTTCGTTATTCGAACATATTAAAATTCCCTTCGATTGTCAAAATAATTACAGTCTCTACTTGTAATACGTTGTACTTATGCCAAGAAAGCGTATGCTGTTTGTTATACTGAACTTCTTAACACCATGGTCAAATAAATTCAAGCTGCAAGCTGTTATTATTGCTAAAGCGGACGTCAACTATAATTTCGAGACTGCTTTATAAAATTACAGTACGAATTTATATCTGTTATATAAATATTTACGGTATTAAAACATACTACTAGTTTCTGACACTATAGTGATCTTGTATGTAATGGTTTGTGTTTTACACCGATATATTAAATAACCTGTTGTCTTAAAGATTTACTTTCCTACTTATTAAAATCATACTGCCATACGAATACATATGTGTTTGGGCTCATATAAGATGAATGAACACGGACTCTTACTAAAAAGCCAATCCCATACATGCATCAAAACTGTCCGCCATTGGCGTAACTAGCGGGGGGGCCGGGGGGGCCAGGCCCTCCCCAGAGTGCCGTCTGGCCCCCCCAGAAAAATATAAGATAATAAATAAAAAAATCAGATTTTTTATTAAGTAACACATTTAACTCTAAAAATTAAATGTGTCAAATGGGTGTACGGTGTACACTTTACAAATTACATTATTGTATCTATGCATTCCCCGAAATTGTACAATAAACCATTTAAATACGTAGCAAAGAAACGTGCAAACAAAGCACAGATTTAATTTTGTCTGGCACACAGCAGATAACGTGACCGCTAGCGTTTCAAGTTTCATTGGGCGCTATCGTACATTGTGCAAATCGAATTGAGACTATAGGTGCCCTAATCGAGACATTGACATTCCATGTTTGCGGTGTACCTGATTGTGACCTGCTGCCGTGTGAATTTTCATGTGAATCCGCATAAACTTGTGTTGTTTTGGATGTGCAATATTACTCTCCCTACTTTGTGGTGAAATTGAGTAAAAAGTGATACGATCAAGTGTTTATTCTGTTTGGTAAGTCCATGTTGAATTACTAACAAAACGTAAAGGTAATAACTAATAAGTACTTACACCTACGCGGGTGCCTAAAAGTATGATACTGCGGCCAAGGGAGATTTTTCGACAGCATGGCACTTTTAAACGATAGGTGTTGCGGTGTTGGTTTTTTAGGGGACCACGAATATCTTTTTCTTACGCTCGAACTAGGAAGAACTCAAAAGTGTTTACGATGTCCCGAAAATGTCAATGAAGAAGAGGTGCATCTCAACGAGTAATTAACCATAAAATTTCCAAAAAACTGGAGGCATCACTCTGGCAGGCCATATTGAAAGTCCAAGGATTCAGTGTTGTTTAAGGCACTTGAGCAAGGAGCAACCAATTTTTCAATATGGGCTGCCGAAGTGATGCCTCCACTTTATTGGATATTTTAATTTTTATCATTATTTACGCGTTGAGATTCACATCTTCTGCATTAACACAGACCCAGTAAACCATTTTTAGTTAAAAAAAATTAAAATTTTCAGAATGATGTTCTTAAGATTATCCTAGTTCGCGCTTAAGAAAAATATGTTTGTGGTTCTCTGAAGAACCTAGACAAGACTATGCGTATACATATATATACTTCTCTTTCAAAATTGCCATGATGTCGAAAAACCTCAATCGGCGCCGTACCAGCAGGTATTTATACGTATAAATCGATCTAAGCATAACGATTAGATAAAGTCGTGTCTGTAATCGGAGTTTTTATGTTTTATTTCAGCGGAATTCGTTAATCTTGTTATTGACTTTTGGAATAAACAAAAATGAAGAAATTCAAAGATATAAGATCCTTTTTTAAAAATATAAATACTCGACCTGATGAACCCAAAACTGAAGATCGTCCTCCACTACCTGAAGAGAGCCTCGACAAAAATAAGACAAATACTCAAGAATTTATTCTATCTCCTACAGTAAAACATTCACAGGCAATTTCCTCAGTCGAAATAAAAACTACTGGTCCGATATCCGTTTCTGAACAACTGGCTACGTCTTCTGCTGTCGCAGGGTGCTCAAATCAAGACTATGATACTGAAATATCTGAGGAACAAAGGGATTCAGATCTCGGCACTCTTATAGGTGGTCCATCGAGACCTCAGATACAGTTTCCAAAAAAAAAGTATGGTGACCGACAAAGATCTTTTTCCTCAAAATATTACAGTATGCATCCCTGGGTTGAATATAGTGTTAAAAGAGATAAAATTTATTGTTTCATATGTAGAAATTTTTTAAAAACAAATTTACGTGATCAAAACGAAAAATTTCTCAGCAGTGGTTTTGATAATTGGAAAAAGGTTAGAGATGCTTTGCAAAAACATCAGCGATCATCACTACATACTCAATGTACTCAGATGTACGTAGCTTACAAAGGATCTTTAGTATCAGGAAGTGTACACGAAAAACTTGTAATTCAACATACAGAGGAAGTAGTTCAGAATAGAGAATATTTAATGAAGCTTATAGATATAATTTTGTGTCTGGTACGCCAAGGTTTACCTTTAAGAGGTCATCGGGAAGATACGACTTCAAAAAATAGAGGAAACTTTTTAGAAATAGGTGAGCTTTTCGCAAAATATGACGAACCTTTTCAGAAGCATCTAGAGAAGCATACAAGCTATTGCAGCCCTAAAGTCCAGAACGAAATGATCGAAATTATAGCGCAGCTCACAGTACAAGAAATAGTGACAGAGGTGAAAAAGTGCGGTTTCTTTGCTTTGATGGCAGATGAAGCAAGATCCCACAAAGTCGATTGCTATCCGATATGTCAGAGATTTGGAGGTCGAAGAAAGATTCCTTGGTTTCATGAATTGCTCTACCTCGCGAAATGCGGATGCTTTGGCGAAAGTTATTTTAGAGACCTTAGAAAAATATGGTTTGACTGATATCCTGATAATTGCACAGTCATACGATGGAGCAAATGTTATGTCAGGGAAAAATCGAGGTCTTCAAGCAGTTATTAAAGAAAGCCACCCTCAAGCAATATACATCCACTGTTTAGCACACAGGTAACCTAATAGTCTATTCCAATTATTATTTTCACAATTGCATTTTGTACAGCTACCTCGCTTAATTCCAAATGTTTTATATTTCAGGCTGAACTTAGTAGTTGTCGATTCCTGCGCAAAAGTGTCTTCAGCAGCTGCGTTTTTTAATACCATCGAAGCGTTATACATCCATTTCGCACACCCTGGGCATCACGCTCATCTTAAGGCTATTCAAGATGCTCTTGGCATTAAATCGGGCGGCGAAATGGGAAGCCTGAGCACTACGCGCTGGGCTTGCCGCTATGAAAACTGTAAAGCAGTGTTAGCGAATTACGAGTCGATTAAAACTGCTTTGGAAGAAGAGATCACCCTCGCCCAGAACAAGGACTCTGTCGAGGCGATTGGATTACTCAGTTGCATCTCGAAGCCAGACTTTATCATCTCCCTCTTTATTTTGAAGACCGTGTTATCCGTGTTGAATGTATTAAGCAAATACTTTCAAAACCGCAGCGCTACTCTAGGTCGGGCTGCAGACCTTATAAAAAGTACTATAACGTCATTTGAAGAAAGCAGAAACAATTTTGATAACATTTGGAGTGAAATAAGTACTTTCGCTGAAAATAATGATATTTCCTTGGAACCCACGCGCGTTTCGAAAAGAAGGAGACAACAGCCCGAAAGTATGAACGATTTCGTAATTGAAACGACACTGGGTAAAAATCATTTTGTCGATTTGCCGTCAGATACAAATTCATCAGAGTATTGGAAAATCAATATATATTACCAAGTAATGGATAACGTTATAAGTAATTTCAAAAACAGGTTTGATAGTTTACCTCTAGCAGAGTCAGTGGAATCGTTTCTGAAACTTGATTTTAATAATTCCAAAGATTTTATAAATAATTACAAGGATATATTAAATATTGATTTGGCTCTTTTACAGGCCGAAACTATAATAATAAAAAGCATTTTTCAGAACAAAAATAAAGAAATAAATATCCAAAATTTAAAATCAGAACTAAATAAAGATTATTGTCCGAATTTTTATAAATTGCTTCAAGTAGCCATGGCCATTCCAATTAGCTCGGCTGACTGCGAACGAAGCTTCTCGGCAATGCGCCGAATTAAAACCTGGCTCCGTGCTACAATGACACAAGATAGGTTTTGCAATTTGGCCATTTTAAACATCGAAAACAGTATCGTAAAATCGAAAGTCTCGGTGCAAAATGTTTTAAATAAGTTTTGTGAAAAAAACAGAAAATTAAAGCTGACCTAGATACACAAATGTTAGTGTTGTTTTAATAAATAAATTTATTATTTTTCTTTCAAAACTGTATTTTTATTTTATATTTGTACCACTTAATTGGCACCTGCTCATCTAATATTCGATTCTAGCAGAAAATTCATGTCTTTGTAGGTATAGGTATGGTCAATGGTTGGTTGGGGGCCTGGACCCCCCCAGAAAAAAATCCTAGTTACGCCAATGCTGTCCGCTACGCTCGTGACAGTGCAAGTGTTGTTGCTCTTGGTTTCGAAGGCGGCATACCCTCAGCCTGGCATTGTTGGTCGATTGAAAGATCTCTGTGAAGTCGGTGTCGGTGAAGACTAGTGTCTTCCAAACGTCTTGATCTCTATTTACGAACGTATTGTTGAACTCTGTTCTCAGCTGCCGAGTTCCGCAAACCTGCCTCTTTTAAACTTTCTCGTAGTGTGGATTTTACCAAGGAAGTTGGTTCCTTGTTCGGCCTCGATAGGCGTGGTAAAGAAATGTCTCTCGCATAAGTAGGAGTAGGTAACTAAAACTTCGTCTTGATCCTCGGTTGTCTGCTGTATACGATCTGCACTATGAGCATGGGCCAAGAAATGCGTTTCCTCCCCTTTCCATTTGAGGTTCTGTATAGTCGATTTTCTTAAACCTAGATGATCTGCCACCACTCGTTGCAAAGACCATCCCTCCTGCAGCTTGGTAATGCTCTTTATGCAAATTTCATATGTAATTCGTTCATTCGTAATCATAACTTTTTGCCCTTTTGAGTATTGAGGTGCGAAATCGTACAAGCCACTGGTGAAAGTCATATTTAAATAGGAAAAAAACTGCCATACCAATTATTTATCTTGTAACTGCTCATTTTTGGTAGTAAAGGCGTAACGGTGTCTCCAGAATGTTGTGGCGCTTAATAACACCTAAACATTTAGTATTATGATATTATGAATTTGGTAGTTCATGTTGAAGAGCATCATGTATTGTTAAATTTATATATTAGTAGAAAATGCCGTACTGTATTGTGGAAATCTAAATTGAAATCAAATCCTTCGGTTAGGTAGAATATATTCTAAATTCATATTATTATATTCAATGACAATTGGCAAAAATTAAAATATATATTTTACTCTTTAAAATTGTATGTAGGATAACATGACTAAAGCTTTTTTTTATAGGATTTGTTAAAATAGAACACCATCCAACCCTGAATTTCGTTAATCAAACTGCTGAAGGTAAGCACATACAATTCATTCCCTTTTAGAAAGTACCGGGTGACTATGTATGATTGTGATTTTCTTTCTTAGGTTAGCACCGTTTATGTTGGTGGCATTGTAAGACTATGTCAAATTCAATTTTCGCAGGTTCGGTTTTGCGTCATTCTGTCATATATTTAATAACTACTATATTGCTAGCGGCTATGAGTGGGGAGGTCACGAAGTAAGTGAGACAGACAACCAACTCTTCAATGTATATGGTGATCTGTGCGCATGCGCACGAGACGCGTTATACTCTAAGTGAGACTATGTCGGCGCCGTAATGTTTTCGGTCGTTCCCAGGCCCTACTAGCAATATAGTAAGTAATAGATACATGCAGTGCCAACCTAAGAAAAAAAATCACAATCATTTATAGTTTGCTACATTTTACGGTGTTCAGTTAAGTATTTGTCAATAGTATAGTATTAAACAGGTATGAATATGTGCAATAGCAAATAATTTTTTAGGTGAGCGCCGGCGCCGATCCGAACGGCAACGTAAGGAACCTGTACGATATATCCAAGCGATAGTCATTGCTCCAATTCGCAGAAGTGAGTATCTACTTTTATATAATAGTAGAATATTGTCAAGGGCACAATTAGCAAATTTAGAATTTGTAGTTGGATAGAAATATGAAGTGGATACATTTGTTTATTAACATTTTTTACTATATAAAAAATTTAAGGTGAGGGGAAATGACTATGTGTTATTCGAATATGTTTCTATTTTTAATGGGTGTTTCAATTTTGAAATTATCTCAAAATCTTTTCTCAATAATCTTAAAAAATGAACAATGCACTCTACTGTTTATAATTTTTTTTTTCACTTTATTTTGAAAAAAAAATACAGACAAACTATACATACAGCGTGGGTGTTTACTGTGTGGACGGAGGATTGCTCCTTAACTATTAGAGACATCAAAACCAATTTTGATATGGTAATACACGATCATTGGACCTACATTCTAAATATATTTAGGTACATACAGGGCGATTGACAAAAATATGCCAACCCAAACTTGTGTTTTTTTTTAAATAGAACACCTGGTATATTTTTGCATTTTTGGATTCCCTGTCACATTTATCTGTATCTGTATCACTAACCGTTCTGAAAATATTGTCACTTTAGTACCAAAATAGAGTCAACTTTGGAGCCACGATGCTATTGATAATAGTCTACTTACAAAATACGTAGTTCGAAAAAGTGTAAAACTATACAGATTGATTAATTTACGCAAAATGTAATTTTTGACCGAGACCTCTTTCGGTGTCGGTGTCAGCACCACCACTATCACTATCACTACTATTTATATTGTTATTAGAATTGTAATCGTAATCATCATCACCACCACCACCACCGCTAATGTGCATGTCAGGATCAGCCATATTATTGTTATTAATATTAATAAGTCCAAATAAGTAGAGTATTTACACTAAAGAAACAAAATTAACCCGTAAGAACGAACCGGCTCGAAATTTTAGGTTAAGTTATTATTTACCGTTGCTATGGAGTAACAAGTTGTCACATTAGGATTCGGACGGATAAAACAACGATTCCCGAACTGGCCTTCTAAATTTACTACATACCGAGTGATTTTTTTTAAGCTCAATTGCAGCAGGCCCTGGATAGCCTGAATTAGTTGGCAATACTGAAAACAAGAGGGCACATTCCCCTGGATTCTGCAGTTTAGCCTACGACTCGATTATAAAAATCTCCTGTTCTAACTTCAATACTTATTGCAATCTGTAATAATTTTTGACAGGAATTTTAGTTCTAATAACATTAATGACATTTACTTTAGTTGGATGCATTACTTTAATAAAGCGGTGTTGATTCCAAAGGTAATGTGATATTAGATATTTATGGCCACCCGGTACAAGGTTACCATAAAGTAAGGGATATATTTTAACTTATAACTTTTTAACAAATTAAGTTAATAACAAAAACTAAACGATATTTAATTGTTTAAATAATGGGATTTTGTATGCCCAAACCCAGTTACCGCAAATGTTCAATATGACCTCCATTTTGATCTTGTAAAATCAGCAACCGTTCCTCTAAATTGTACACAGCATTTCGTAACATTTCTGGTTGAATTGCAGCAATTTGCTCCGTAATATTGTCTTTTAATTCTTGTAGCGTTGTTGGTCGTCTTCTAAACACTAAATTTTTTAAATAACCCCACAGCCAGTAGTCCGCTGGGTTAAGATCAGGTGATCTTGGTGGCCATGAATTTGCAAAATGTCTGCTTAAAACACGATTTTGAAAAACGTTAGTTAACAATTCTTTAACTGGTCGGAAAATGTGCGGGAGTGCTCCATCCTGCATAAAAATCATGTTTTCAACTCCGTGGTGCTCGTTTTGCAGCTGTGGAATAACATAATCTCTTAACATTTGCAAGTATCGTTCACCGTTAACAGTTACAGATACGGCTTCTTCATTCTGCATTTCCTCGAAGAAATACGAACCAATGATAAAATCAGCTGTAAAACCGCACCAAATGGTGACTTTCTTGTCATGAAGACCTTCTTGAACGATTTCTTGTGGATTTTCTGCAGACCAGATTCTACAGTTTTGAGTATTGACTCCACCATTCAGAGAAAAATGTGCCTCATCTGTCCATAAAATACGGGATAACCATTCGGGTTCAATTTCCATCTGAGCCAATAATCGCAAAGAAAAATCGTACCTAGTAGCCAAATCTGCCTCCTTTAATTCAAACAGGAGTTTTGCATTTTTTGAATTTTTTGTGCATTGACTTTGCCAATCAACGGTCCATATATAGTATCGCAGTAATTAAAGTGAGATAGGACCAAGGAGTTACATAAAATCTTTTTTGTATTTACATTAAGAACCTGTCTGCTGGAGTAAATTGTTTTGAGTGAATTGTAAGCCTTTTGTGTCCGTTTGTTTACATGGAGATTAAATTTTAAATCCTCATCTATTACAAGTCCAAGGTTTTTAATTGATTTACTGAGTTGTATGGGTGTGGAGTCAATAATAATTGAATAGAAATTATCAATAAATTCTTCTTTTAGTTTTTTTGGGCCAAAAAGTATTAATTCTGTTTTGTGGAGATTTATGGTGAGGCCGTGTTTGTTGGAATAGTCAATTAGGCTTCGCAAATCTTCATTAAAATTTTCCATTGCTGGTATAAAATTTTGTTTAGAAAATGAAGTGTACAATTGAGTATCGTCCGAGTAGAAATGATGTTTGGAGTACTTCATTACACTGTTTAGATTAAAAGTATAAATACAATAGAGCAGGGGTACCAAGATTGACCCCTGAGGAACTCCAGATTGTAAATCTAAGAGATTCGATAACCTGCCATCAATTTTTACAGCTTGTTTTCTGTTTTCTAAGTAACTTTGAAAAATTTGGGTATTTCGCCACTCTGCAAATTAAAATATTAATATTTTCGTTATTTAATATTTTAATTTGCAGAGTGGCGAAATACCAAAATAAGAATATGAATTTACTATGTCGTCAACAATGCAAGTTAAAGCCGTTTCGCAACTGTGACCTTTTTTGAATCTTGACTGAGTTTGTGGAATAACATTATTTAGAAGTAAAAAATGTTGTAACTGTTTGTCAACTATTTTTTCTTT
The DNA here is from genome assembly GCA_940337035.1 of Agriotes lineatus. Classification (NCBI taxonomy): domain Eukaryota; kingdom Metazoa; phylum Arthropoda; class Insecta; order Coleoptera; family Elateridae; genus Agriotes; species Agriotes lineatus. The sequence goes on from CALNHX010005460.1 coordinate 67,711, forward strand.
CAAAATTGCTGGTAGAATACTAACTAGACGTAAAGCCTTGTACTCTGCTGGATTTGAGACTTTTGGAATCGGTTTTATAATCGAATTTTTCCAAAGAGATGGGTATTTACCTTCAATTAGGCAACTGTTAATACTACATATTAGTTATGTGAGGCAGTATTACGGGACATGATAGTTTCAGGATATCAACACTTATTAAGTCAAAGCCTTCTGCCTTTGACGTGAGAGATTTGATAATACTTAGTATTTCCCATTGATCCACTAAGGTAAATGAAAAAAATAAATTAGTGAGCCTCTCAGAGTTATTATAGAATGAAATCATTTCGTCCACGTTTTTCACTAAGGCAAGATTACTGTTAATGAAATAGTTATTAATTTCATTTAGGTTTTTTAGTTGATCAGGTAAATCTACATGTTTGTTATTACCAAAAATATTTGAAGCTTTTAACATTCGCCACATATTGCTTGAGGAGCGATTTTTAACAAATTTAGGCGCTTTTTGATTAGGTCCTCACTGATCACAATTTTTGTGCCTTTCAGCATCTTCTTACTCTTGAATATAATGTTACGATCTGATTTGCGGATAAATTTGCAAATTATTGGCCGCGGTAGGCTAGACTTACCCGGTAGTCGATGTGCAATGTCTAAAGCATCTGGCTGCAATACCATTTTGAACTTGTCGCTAAACAACTTACATAGTTTGTCTTCCAGTATCTCGTCCTTACTTTCTGGAATTCCATAAATTCGAATTGAGTTGCACCTCCCATACTGTTCCAGATCATCCCGCTTCTGTTCGCAGTCTTTAAGCTTTTCTTCTAATGAAGATACCTACCTTATTTTCCAACTCTTGGAATTTCGCCTCCATGACGTTGCCCAGGTTTTCGGAAATTTTATTAGCAAGTGATCGATAAAATTTTCATTTCCAATCACAGTCTCAATTAATTTAGTTATCAACTTTTCACGGTTAGCAGCCGTTCGCGTATTGCGACCAGTCATCTTGATTCAACACTAACTACCACGAACTATAATTTACTTTGATTAGATACCAGCGGCAGGGCAACACGTCTACTCGACTACACGGCCCATGTAGCAATGTCAATATCAGTTAAAAAACTCGAAATTCTGATACTTTTTTTTTAAATTTAATTAACGTGCTTCTACTGCTAAGGTGGAATCCCGTTCGTTTTCCTTTGTTCTTCATAATTTTTTCATTCTGTAAGAATATGAAATATACTCAAAGGAACATTACAGGTGTCACATTTAAGTTGATCGGTATTTTGTAGTAAGTGAGAATGTGTAAGGCGGGTATGTCCAATTGTAATTCTAGTTAAAATAATCTGCTGCCTTCTACTAGTCGTGTATTCCCATGGCATCTTGTTGGGCCATCCAATCGGTGTTATGCAGCTTCCTCTCTTCCGCTCATCATGTATGTTTCTATACGCACATCTTCTGAAATGTTTTTTAGCATCGGATACTGTAAGGCTATCACTTTTGAAATCTGAGAGTAATAGAAAGTTTTTTCCACATTGTTCTTGGATTCACTCTAGCGCTTTTAGTACTGCAAACACTTCACCAGTAAATACACTAGCATTAGTTGGCATGCGGAACTTGTAGCAGTTCTCATGGGTAACGAACGCAGCTCCCACCCCATCTTCTGTTTTTGAAGCATCAGTGAATACGTACTTATAGTCCGATCTTTTTATTAAGGATTTCAAGGTCAAACCTTATGTTAGGGGTACAAATTGTCTAGGGAGGAATTTCGAAGAAAGATTTAGGGATTATTGGTGGGAACTCTAGGTTTAACTTTTGTAGCAAGCGAGACAGTCTGCGATGAAAGGGTTGTGCCAATCCAAGATTAATATTATAAATCGAATGGAAACGGTTTGAGAATACGTGTTGATATACGGTATTATTTGGGTTAGATGCTATAGATGTTGCATAGGTTAGTGAAAGTAGTTCTCTTCTGGCTGATAGTGGTGGTTCATTGACGTTGCACAGAAGTTTTGCTGTAGAACTAGTTACAAATGCTCCAGTAGCTATCCTTATAGCATTATTCTGGATTACATTCAGCGGTTTAAGATGAACAACCTTTGCTGATATGTACACTATTGAGCCATAGTCTATTCTAGAGCGAATTACTGCTTTATATATTTGTTGTTTAGACTTGGAAGATTTATATTTAGAATGCATATACTTTCATTTTTATTTATATTTATACAAGGTTTAACCCTTTGATTTGTCTCGGGTTCAATATTTGCATTCTGAGCTATTTCCAAGCTAAAAAATTTCTACCCAGAGCAAAATTGAATCGCTGAAAAGCGACGCCCTTAGGCCAAAATTCTGGACTGCAAACATTGTCTTTGAAACTTGGATCAACGCCAATCATAAAATAACCTTTTTGAGACAGGTTTGTCTTAGGTCACATTTTTTAATAATCACCTTTTCAGCTGTAGTTTTAATATTCTGTAAAATGAATTTTCTTATGGTTTCTTCAGTTATTCCATGTTTGACCTTAGACAGAAATACGCAAAGTTTTCTATCTGGGTTGGATATATCAAATTCATCAGACGAATCATCTTCTTTTGTGCCATACGTTGTTTGTTTCTTCCTAAAACGACGTTTTTGTTTTGGAAATTCGAATTCTTCCTCTTCCTTTTCCCAATCAGAACTCTGTTGAGGAACGCGCAGGTTTAGGCGTAGCAGTTTATCAACTGCCTGACTGCTGCTCGACTGAGAGTCGAGTTGGTGCACAATGGTGTTGCCGTTCCTACCTGCGTTGGCGTTCCTACCAGTTGCATTTGAGTAACCGTCGTTAACGGTGTGCCAGATGACTGGGTTTCGGAAAGAGATATTTCGGCGACCCTGACTCGCCTTATTTCAGGCCATTTTCCTACATGGAATGAAGTGCCCGAACTTTACTTTTTACTAGGTCAGATTTACACACATTGTCGACCGGCGAAGTATTATTATGCGAACGTCATGTTTTTGTGCCTGTACCAATACTAGGTTTTGAGCTTAGAAAGCAGCAACACGATATACATGTAATCATATATAAAGATTGTATTTGTTTGATATTTTTACTTCCTTTTACGATGGAAGTATTGGAGTCGCCCCAAAAATTCGAAATTGAGTTTTCAACAGATCTTCACGTTTTAGAGTCCCCTGAATCCAAAAATAGTAATTTATTATACGAGACAATAAAATTAAATTTTATCCACGAGTGAATCGTTTAACGTCGAGACGTTAATGATTCAAGAGTGGATGTATGTCCTGTCCGATCCTAACGGACCGTAGGGCGTCTTGGCAAAGACGTTTCTAGTAGCTGTTTGTAGCAATGGTGATTAGGTAGCTAACCTAATGCTTAGTTTATTTTAGTTATTATTTCACTATACTTGTCACTAATGTCCTTCACTTTTTTCTGTCCTTTGCACTTGTTTTAATTTCATTCCAAGTCATGTTTCTTTTATCACAATCGTTTTTAATACTCCTTTTCCATGTCTCTGCTGGGCGACCCCTTGTCCTTTTACCTGGTGGTTTGTAATCTAACGCTTGGTTATACTTTTATTTGGTTTTCTTAAAGCATGCCCAATCCATGCCCACTTGCGCTTTTTAATTGTTGAGATAACTGATTCCTGATTAGTTCTTTTCCATAGTTCGTCGTTATTAATCCTTTCTGGCCAATATATTTTTAAAATTTTTCGTAAACAGTTGTTTATGAAAACTTGTACATTGGTAGTGGTATTTTTTTGTCACGTTGTTTTATATTCCAAATGTTTGTTACGTGGTGTCCTTTTTGTAGTAGGCTTTTCTTTATTTCATCTACCTCTGTTGTTGGATGAAGGTTTTTAAGGACTACTCGGAATGCTCTTTCACTTTTAGGCTTATAGGTATGAAATTCCGTCTTTTTTTCTACCAGAGCTTTTATAATTGAGGTGTATACTAGGCTTTCTGATGGTTGTATTTTTACCTGATTGTTGTACAGCGTTTTTAACACATATTTGTCCGTGGCAATGTTTTCTAACATATCAATTAGAGGTTTTATGTTTTTAACTCCAGATACGAATATCGGCGGTGGCTTAGTTTCAATAGTTTTTGTACTTTCTTCTTCCATATTGGCTACTTCTGAGAGTGCATTAAATCTGTTGTCCCCCAGCCAGTATTCTTGCTTTTTATTAATGTGGGATTCTTGTGTTTCGATGGTTCTCGGTCGTTTTTTACTGTATGGCACCTGTTGCCATTGATTTGTCATATATAAATTTGGTGTGTGTGTCGAGGTATGCGGCTGCTGGATTGTATTCATAATTGGTATTTGGGTGTTATTTTGTGGTTGGCTATTGTAAATGGGTGCATTTTGCAGGTATGGTTGTTGTATAGGCATGGGTTGCGAGTATGATAAGTTTGTTGGTGGTTGAAAATACGTGATCTGCTTGTTTGGTTCTCCATAATTGTTTATGTTTGGCTGGTTTGTTGTATACGACCCGTAAACGGGCGTATACGCCATTTAAGTTGTAATTATTAATGTACTTACAGTTTATAGCAGATAATTTCTAAGTATAAACGTACGTAAGATTGCACCTGACCTTCACTTCGAAGTTCAAACAGCGACTCAAATGGACAAAGTAAAATAGTTTTTGAAATTTGAACTGAATTATATAAACACTTGCAAGTGTAGCACTAACGTTCTGTTGTAAATTTATGACTAGACACTGTAAAATTTAAGAAGTACATAATGCGCAGAAACGAGTTCTCGCCTAGACGAGTTCACATTCAAATTTAAGGGGAGGTTGGAATTCAGTGGCGCTACACAAGCAACGTGCATTCTACAACCTAGCATTTGCCGTTAGCTGTTCTGGAGGTGTAGTTCTTGTTTCGCAACGTGATTTCTTGTGTTTCCTTGCTAAAGGTAACACAATATTTATTTTTCAGTTGATGTTTTAAAACTAATAGAATCTTTTAACGTTGCAGTTGTTCCTGCATCGTATTCTTTACCTTTTTAAAAACATTGATTCTTAAATATGGCACAAAAGCAAAAAATCGTTATATGTTAAACAATTTTTTCTACTCCTATATTATATTTCCTACCTGTACTTTAATGATATCCATTAAGATTCAAATTTTTCATTAAGATACAAGTTTATAACCAATATAAACGGGGCTGCGCGCGCTATTGCGCGGTCTATTCTATTCAATTTACCACCATTTTTAGGCCTCCTCCCCTGCCTCCCTCTACCGTCCACCTGCCCAAAGAAGGAAGCCTTCGGGGCTCCGCCTCTCTCCAAGAGGGCTCCGACCCTCTCCAAGGGGGCCCTCGGGGATCCGCCCCTCTCCAATGGGGTTCACGGGGCTCCGCCCCTCTCCATAGAGGCCTCGGTGCTCCGCCCCTTTTCAAGGGGGCCCTCGGGGCTTCGGGGGTTTCTCCCCTCTCCAAGGGGGCCCTCGGGACTCCTCCCCTTTTTAAGGGGCCCTCGGGGCCTCCGTCCTTCTCCCAGGGGGCCCTCGGGGCCTCCGTCCTTCTCCAAGGGGGCCCTCGGGGCTAGGCCTCTCCCCAAGGAGGCCCTCGGGGCTTCGCCCTTCTCCAAGGAAGCCCTCGGGGTTCCGCCCTTCTCCAAGGGGCCCTCGGGGCTAGGCCTCTCTCGAAGGAGGCCCTCGGGGCTGCGTCCCTCTCCAAGGGGGCCATCGGGGCTCCGACCTTCTTCAAAGGGCCCTCATATTCATTACGACACTCGCCTACGGCTCGTGTCGTAATTCTCATACTCGTGTCTTAATAGCTATCATTAAATGCTCGTTGCATAATATACTATAAAAGACTGTTCCCAGTATGTTAATCAATTTTTTAAATAATATAATTAATTAATGTACAAATTGTTGTAATAATATTGGTGTAATTAAAATTCTCTTTTTTATACGGTTTGTTTATTAAAAATTGATAAAATTGTTTTCAATTTTAATAGAAAGTCGATGCTTTTTTATTCTACGGATGTTTTATATCGTTACCAGGAGATCATGATTATTTTAACTTAAATTGTTTTATTGCCTACTAATTTAAATTTGTAATTACATTGTCTTTACAAAATCTCCAGAATATGCTAAATACAATAATTTGTATACTCAAAAGTTCTATATTTTGTAATATACAAGTACCCCAATTTTACAACGAAAACCCTAGGCCACTGCCCATCTGCTGAATGAAGCTTGCCTGTCAGATTTGGTTGAGTCATCATGTACTTCTTACATTTTACAGAGTACCCCATCATAAACAATCCGGGCCGCCGCGACCTGCCCCAAAAAACGTCAACTAAAATGCGACCATGATTGGTTTGAACGTAAATATTTTCCTAGCGCAACATAGTAGCGAAACCAATTCGATTACATCTTCAGTAGATATGTGTGTAAATACTCGAAACACAAAAATAAATTGTATAAAACGTACATTATTACTAAAAAAGTGGACATAAATATAGACTATTTTTGCGACGTAAATAAAAGGTTTCCAAATACTAATTTGTTTTTCAAAATCAGGACAAAATAATTTATGCTACTTATCAATATTATCCTTATCCTTACATATTACACTAAAACGCTTACCAGCTCAAAATTTGTAAATTGCACCCACAAAATAGTAAAAAACAAAAAACTTCACTAATTCGCATACACACTTCAAAGTCGTGACGCGGAATGCACGCTGGTAATACTATCATACCAGCTACACATTTACACCAAGGTTTATTGGGGTAGTTTTATAACTACAATAATTCTAGAAAATATAAAGTCTGTAGAAGGGAAACAAGACGTTTCAGAGCAGTATTAAGTTTCAAAACAAACATTATTGCCTGTTATTCATAGTGGTATAACAGTCTTAACAGAGAGCGTTAAAGGGTTAAGCTAATGAAATTGTGTAATATCTTTATAACTTCCCCAAATTTTCTTTTTCATGCCACACAAAAAATTTTATTTGCGAAAATAAAGGTGCAAAACTGTCTTGAATACTGCTCATTTTTGGTATTGGACTTAATAAAAGTGGGGATCGAACTCATGACCCTTCGATCAGTAGCCAGAATGCCTAACCACTGAGTTACGAACCCGACAGGAGAGTTTACAAAGCAGTTGACTGCTGTTCCATTTGAAAAAAAAGAGTTATGGCTCATTACGTCATTACAATCCTTAAATATCAAACAATTCTAAAATTCACCCAGTCTACTAAAATTGAATTTTCCTCGCGTCAGCACAAATTAGAGACTTTTGGCTAATAGGTTTACAGAGCTACTACGATTGTTCAGAACGCTAACTCACTCGTCTTAATCGAACCTAAGCGCAATGGACATTCGTGATACCACAGCAAAGATATTCGACACAACTTTGACTACTCATGGTATTATAAGTGACTATTAAATTCACCTGTCATGTGTCAAAAAGTAATCAATAAAAATCCAGAATTGTGACGTTTCTTGACCAATCAAAAAAATATCAGTGGATATATCTTCCTAGAAGGTATTCAAGTGAATATTTTAAACAAATGTGATTTTTATTAGAAAAAGTCTGTGTTCTGTTACTATTGAAATTGCTTAGTTTGATGCTAAATTTACTGAAAACTAATTTGAAAAAGTAGTTTGGTTTATTGAATAGTCCTTCAAAAGCAATTCTTAGTCAAAGTTAAATAGATTATTTTTGCGGTGGTATCACTACTCATGTCCAGTGCGCTTGGGATTAGAACTCATGCTAGCGCACTCGTCCTAATCCTAAGCGCAATAGACATGAGTAGTGATACCACCACAAAAATATTCTATTCGAGAGACTATTCAATGAACCAAACTACTTTTTCAAATTAGTTTTCAGTGAATTTAGGAACAAACTACGCAGACATTCGTGATACCACAGCAAAAATATTCGACATAACTTTGACTATTCACGGTATTATAGGTGATAATAAAAATAACAAGGCAAAACTGGTTGGGTGAAAACAACAATGTATTGTAAAAATGTAATATTTTATGGAACCACCATTTTGTTTCAACAGACTGGCAAGCCTTTAGTGCATTGATTGTGCCAATTTTTGTGCATATTGTTAAATTGCCTGAACCAATTCATCTCTATTTTCTGGTCTAAAATCGTATTTGTAAATTTTTTTAACAATGTAACCCCAAATTTCTCCAATCTGATCAAGATCCAGGCTTCTGGAAGGCCGGGTAAGCACTTCGACCTCTTTTCTGCCATCCAAGCTGGCACGATTCTTGTCTTATGCACAGGGCAAGTGTTTCATAAAATTGAATTTTTAGTTATTTCTATCAAATTAAAAAAAGAACATTTAAACAGCCTGCTGAAACACAACATTTTTATTAAATTATTTTCTAACTGATTGAAGGATCACATTCAAGAGTACAACATATTTTTGCCCATTCAGGCATCCATCTACGAGTCCAAATACTTATGTATTCGTACTGCGCATAATGTTATACCTACTGAAGTGTTCGTTATCCGAACATATTAAAATTCCCTTCGATTGTCAAAATAATTACAGTCTCTACTTGTAATACGTTGTACTTATGCCAAGAAAGCGTATGCTGTTTGTTATACTGAACTTCTTAACACCATGGTGAAATAAATTCAAGCTGCAAGCTGTTATTATTGCTAAAGCGGACGTCAACTATAATTTCGAGACTGCTTTATAAAATTACAGTACGAATTTATATCTGTTATATAAATATTTACGGTATTAAAACATACTACTAGTTTCTGACACTATAGTGATCTTGTATGTAATGGTTTGTGTTTTACACCGATATATTAAATAACCTGTTGTCTTAAAGATTTACTTTCCTACTTATTAAAATCATACTACCATACGAATACATATGTGTTTGGGCTCATATAAGTTGAATGAACACGGACTCTTACTAAAAAGCCAATCCCATACATGCATCAAAACTGTCCGCTACGCTCGTGACAGTGCAAGTGTTGTTGCTCTTGGTTTCGAAGGCGGCATACCCTCAGCCTGGCATTGTTGGTCGATTGAAAGATCTCTGTGAAGTCGGTGTCGGTGAAGACTAGTGTCTTCCAAACGTCTTGATCTCTATTTACGAACGTATTGTTGAACTCTGTTCTCAGCTGCCGAGTTCCGCAAACCTGCCTCTTTTAAACTTTCTCGTAGTGTGGATTTTACCAAGGAAGTTGGTTCCTTGTTCGGCCTCGATAGGCGTGGTAAAGAAATGTCTCTCACATAAGTACGAGTAACTAAAACTTCGTCTTGATCCTCGGTTGTCTGCTGTATACGATCTGCACTATGAGCATGGGCCAAGAAATGCGTTTCCTCCCCTTTCCATTTGAGGTTCTGTATAGTCGATTTTCTTAAACCTAGATAATCTGCCACCACTCGTTGCAAAGACCATCCCTCCTGCAGCTTGGTAATGCTCTTTATGCAAATTTCATATGTAATTCGTTCATTCGTAATCATAACTTTTTGCCCTTTTGAGTATTGAGGTGCGAAATCGTACAAGCCACTGGTGAAAGTCATATATAAATAGGAAAAAAACTGCCATACCAATTATTTATCTTGTAACTGCTCATTTTTGGTAGTAAAGGCGTAACGGTGTCTCCAGAATGTTGTGGCGCTTAATAACACCTAAACATTTAGTATTATGATATTATGAATTTGGTAGTTCATGTTGAAGAGCATCATGTATTGTTAAATTTATATATTAATAGAAAATGCCGTACTGTATTGTGGAAATCTAAATTGAAATCAAATACTTCGGTTAGGTAGAATATATTCTAAATTCATATTATTATATTCAATGACAATTGGCAAAAATTAAAATATATATTTTACTCTTTAAAATTGTATGTAGGATAACATGACTAAAGCTTTTTTTTATAGGATTTGTTAAAATAGAACCCCATCCAACCCTGAATTTCATTAATCAAACTGCTGAAGGTAAGCACATACAATTCATTCCCTTTTAGAAAGTACCGGGTGACTATGTATGATTGTGATTTTTTTTCTTAGGTTAGCACCGTTTATGTTGGTGGCATTGTAAGACTATGTCAAATTCAATTTTCGCAGGTTCGGTTTTGCGTCATTCTGTCATATATTTAATAACTACTATATTGCTAGCGGCTATGAGTTGGGGGGGGGGGGGTCACGAAGGAAGTGAGACAGACAACCAACTCTTCAATGTATATGGTGAGCTGTGCGCATGCGCACGAGACGCATAATACTCAGAGTGAGACTATGTCGGCGCCGTAATGTTTTCGGTCGTTCCCAGGCCCTACTAGCAATATAGTAAGTAATAGATACATGCATTCTGTGTCAAAACTGACGCAAAACCCAACCTGCTAACCTTAGTGCCAACCTAAGAAAAAAAATCACAATCATTTATAGTTGGCTACATTTTACGATGTTCAGTTAAGTATTTGTCAATAGTATAGTATTAAACAGGTATGAATATGTGCAATAGCAAATCATTTTTTAGGTGAGCGCCGACCCGAACGGCAACGTAAGGAACCTGCACGATATATCCAAGCGGTAGTCATTGCTCCAATTCGCAGAAGTGAGTATCTACTTTTATATAATAGTAGAATATTGTCAAGGGCACAATTAGCAAATTTCGAATTTGTAGTTGGATAGAAATATGAAGTGGATACATATGTTTATTAAAATGTTTTACTATATAAAAAATTTAAGGTGAGGGGAAATGACTATGTGTAATTTGAATATGTTTCTATTTTTAATGGGTGTTCAATTTTGAAATTATCTCAAAATCTTTTCTCAATAATCTTAAAAAATGAACAATGCACTCTACTGTTTATAATATTTTTTTTCACTTTATTTTGAAAAAAAATACAGACAAACTATACATACAGCGTGGGTGTTTACTGTGTGGACGGAGGATTGCTCCTTAACTATTAGAGACATCAAAACTAATTTTGATATGGTAATACACGATCATTCAACAACTTTTTTGGAAATGCAGGGAATTCAAGAGAGCGAATAACATTAAACACCTATGGATTAGAAATGGGAAAATTTATATGAGAAAAGAAGATAACAGCCAAGTTTATATTATATCTACACCCAACGATTTGAATGATGTGCACTAATGGTAGCAACTCTTATTTAAAAATTCTTTATCAAAACGTTAGAGGGTTAAACACAAAAGCAAAAAAATTTAAGTTAAATGTTATCTCTAGTAATTATGACATTATTTTGTTAACTGAAAGTGGGTTAAGTGATTTTGTGTATGACGGTGAGTTATTTCCATCTACGTATACTGTATACAGAAGAGACAGGGATTGTGCTTTGGTCAACAAATCAGGTGGAGGCGGTGTACTGATAGCAGTAAAATCGAACCTGAACAGTCAAAGATGTCTTTTTGATACGGTATGTGAGGACATATGGGTTAAGTTAAGTATGAACTCGTTTGCTTTATATTTATGTTGCGTGTATATTCCGCCCAATTCTTCTTTTCAATTATATCGTTCCTTTTATGATGGATGTGAATTAAATTTTATTGGCAATAATAGACATTTGTTTATTGCAGGCGATTTTAATTTGCCTAGGTTAAATAGAGCACATAATATTTCTAACTTAACTGAAAAAGAATCTGAGTATTTTAATTTCTTAAATTTATTATCTTTAAAGCAATATAACACAATATTAAATGCTAATGGTGTATATCTGGATCTCATATTAACAAATGTAGTAAGCAACAATTTTACTGTGGAGCTAGGAACCCCGCTTGTACCAGAAGATGCCCATCATCCTACATTATATTGTGAATTAGAATGCATCAGTAAATTTGTGGGCAGTTCTGATACATTCGGCGGCGAACAGTACAACTACCGGAAAGCCGACTTTTTAAAGTTGTATCATGGTATTCGCAATACAGATTGGGATTTTGAAGGTGTTACTGATGTTGACACTGCAGTAGATATCTTTTACAATGTATTGTATAATGTATTGGACGAAGCGGTCCCCAAAACTAAAAATATAAAGCGACGTTACCCATGTTGGTTTACACCGGACATTATCAGAGATATTAAACGAAAAGACAGGTTTAGGAAACTGTACAGAAAAACTAAAATCGAAAATTACCGTTTGAATTTTGTTTATTTGAGACTAAAAGTTAAAGTTGACACTGCCAATGCATATAAAAACTATATAAAAGACGTGGAAGATAATTTAAATGTTCAACCTGACACATTTTGGTCTTTTTTGAAATCGATTCGGAGAAACAACAGTAGTGACGTCGTAACGCAATATAACGGTATAAGTTTGGAACGGAATACCTCTGAAGCAGATTCATTTGCAAATTATTTTCAATCCGTGTACTCGAAAGAAAGAGCAGCCTACAATTTGACTGACATTCAACAGTCGTTTCCATTAATAAATAATAGTTTGCATATTACTGATATTACTCCAGATGACATTTTACTAGCTATTAAAAATCTTAAGCCTAAGAAATCTGTGGGACCGGACAAAGTACCGGCATATATATTCAAGGCTTGTGCGGAATATTTTGTAAAACCACTACAATTTATTTACAATTTAATAATAAATACTGCAACGTTTCCCAGCCAGTGGAGGATAACGAAAGTATGCCCCATATTTAAGAGCGGTAGTAAAAATGACGTAATCAATTACAGGCCAGTATCTCTTGTTTCAGTTCCCTGCAAGATATTTGAGTCCATAATATATAAATATCTATACAGTTTTATTATACCTCATATCAGTACCTCCCAACATGGTTTTGTACCGCGTAGGTCAACGATAACTAATCTACTACTTTTTACAGAATTTATTTCAGAGAGTATCAGTAAAAATTTACAAGCAGACGTAATCTACACTGACTTCGAAAAAGCATTCGATCGGGTTAATCATGATGTACTTTTGAAAAAACTTTATGATTACGGAGTTGGTGAAAATTTATTATTATTATTTATATCTTATTTAAAACACAGACATCAATATGTAGTTTACAACGGTAAAACATCTTCGAAATTCGAAACTTTATCAGGCGTGCCTCAAGGCAGCAATTTGGGGCCTTTATTGTTTTTAATACTTATTAATGATCTACCACAAAATGTGATTAACTCAGAATGTCAACTATTTGCTGATGATTTTAAGATATATAAAGGGATTACCTGTTTAAAAGATTGCCTTTTGTTACAGGAAGATATTGATCGAGTGTATACTTGGACGGTAAAAAACAAACTTACATTTAACATAAAAAAATGCGTGATTGTTAATTTTTCAAAAAGAGTTGACTTACATCAATATCACTACAAAATCGGAAATGTGTTATTGGAAACAAGGCAAGGAATAAAGGATTTAGGAGTATACTTTGATAACAAACTGAATTTTAACTCTCATGTTAACCAGTGTGTCAAAAAAGCATATAAACAACTTGGATTTATACTAAGAAATTCCGCTTGCTTCCAAAACATCAATACTTACAAAAGGCTATATAATACCTTTGTCAGATGTCATCTGGAGTACGCGTCGGTTGTTTGGTCACCGTGTTATGATTTCTATATTAATGCGATTGAGAAAGTTCAAAAAAGGTTTCTTAGATTTTTATATTATAAAATGTATGGCCAATATACGTATCTCATACCAACTTCTGAATTACGTGCAGAATTTAATATACTGTCATTAGAAAGACGACGTAAATTACTTTCGGCAATAATTGTTTACAAGATTTTGCATAATTTAATAGACTGTTCCAGTCTTCTACGGTTTTTCAAATTTAATGTTCCACATTATCCCAGTAGAAACAGATCTGTATTTTACATTAGTACTTGCAGAACTAACTTTTCGATGAATTCGCCTATTTATAAACTAAGTACTGTATCTAATAACTTCAGCCATTTGGATATATTTGCAATGAGTCTGGCTTCATATAAAAAAGGTTTAATATTGGAACTTATTAGATAGGGCAGGGTGTTTGGTGGGTGTCGGGATGGGATGGTGCGGTGCCGTCGTCTGGTTGTGCAGCATCAGCGTGTATTGTACGCTGTTGATGGGGGACCCGATGCTGGTGTGTGCTTCTGTCGTGACACTACACTGACACTTCGTTTAGTATTAACTTTTATTCGCAGTTGCGACTATGTAGATTCCGCATTTATTTTATTTTTTTCTTATAATTTATTGTGTGTGTCTTTTAATATGATTACTACATATTACTATTACGGTATCTCTATTTTTGTATTTTCTTATGTGTACCTATATATGTAATATTGCAACCTTTATTTGGTGGTAACTGTTGGTTGCATAAATAAATAAATAAATAAAATAAATAAAAAAATCATTGGACCTACATTCTAAATATATTTAGGTACATACAGGGCGATTGACAAAAATATGCCAACCCAAACTTGTGTTTTTTTAAATAGAACACCTGGTATATTTTTGCATTTTTGGATTCCCTGTCACATTTATCTGTATCTGTATCACTAACCGTTCTGAAAATATTGTCACAGTAGCAAAATAGAGTCGACTTTGGAGCCACGATGCTATTGATAATAGTCTACTTACAAAATACGTAGTTCGAAAAAGTGTAAAACTATACAGATTGATTAATTTACGCAAAATGTAATTTTTGACCGAGACCTCTTTCGGTGTCGGTGTCAGCACCACCACTATCACTATCACTACTATTTATATTGTTATTAGAATTGTAATCGTAATCATCATCACCACCACCACCACCGCTAATGTGCATGTCAGGATCAGCCATATTATTGTTATTAATATTAATAAGTCCAAATAAGTAGAGTATTTACACTAAAGAAACAAAATTAACCCGTAAGAACGAACCGGCTCGAAATTTTAGGTTAAGTTATTATTTACCGTTGCTATGGAGTAACAAGTTGTCACATTAGGATTCGGACGGATAAAACAACGATTCCCGAACTGGCCTTCTAAATTTACTACATACCGAGTGATTTTTTAAACTCAATTGCAGCAGGCCCTGAATAGCCTGAATTAGTTGGCAATACTGAAAACAAGAGGGCACATTCCCCTGGATTCTGCAGTTGAGCCTACGACTCGATTATAAAAATCTCCTGTTCTAACTTCAATACTTATTGTAATCTGTAATAATTTTTGACAGGATTTTAGTTCTAATAACATTAATGACATTTACTTTAGTTGGATTCATCACTTTAATAAAGCGGTGTTGATTCCAAAGGTAATGTGATATTAGATATTTATGGCCACCCGGTACAAGGTTGCCATAAAGTAAGGGATATATTTTAACTTATTATAACTTTTTAACAAATTAAGTTAATAACAAAAACTAAACGATATTTAATTGTTTGAATAATGGGTTTTTGTATGCCCAAACCCAGTTACAGCAAATGTTCAATATGACCTCCATTTTGATCTTGTAAAATCAGCAACCGTTCCTTTAAATTGTACACAGCATTTCGTAACATTTCTGGTTGAATTGCAGCAATTTGCTCCGTAATATTGTCTTTTAATTCTTGTAGCGTTGTTGGTCGTCTTCTAAACACTAAATTTTTTAAATAACCCCACAGCCAGTAGTCCGCTGGGTTAAGATCAGGTGATCTTGGTGGCCATGAATTTGCAAAATGTCTGCTTAAAACACGATTTTGAAAAACGTTAGTTAACAATTCTTTAACTGGTCGGAAAATGTGCGGGAGTGCTCCATCCTGCATAAAAATCATGTTTTCAACTCCGTGGTGCTCGTTTTGCAGCTGTGGAATAACATAATCTCTTAACATTTGCAAGTATCGTTCACCGTTAACAGTTACAGATACGGCTTCTTCATTCTGCATTTCCTCGAAGAAATACGAACCAATGATAAAATCAGCTGTAAAACCGCACCAAACGGTGACTTTCTTGTCATGAAGACCTTCTTGAACGATTTCTTGTGGATTTTCTGCAGACCAGATTCTACAGTTTTGAGTATTGACTCCACCATTCAGAGAAAAATGTGCCTCATCTGTCCAAAAAATACGGGATAACCATTCGGGTTCAATTTCCATCTGAGCCAATAATCGCAAAGAAAAATCGCACCTAGTAGCCAAATCTGCCTCCTTTAATTCAAACAGGAGTTTTGCATTTTTTGAATTTTTTGTGCATTGACTTTGCCAATCAACGGTCCATATATAGTATCGCAGTAATTAAAGTGAGATAGGACCAAGGAGTTACATAACATCTTTTTTGTATTTACATTAAGAACCTGTCTGCTGGAGTAAATTGTTTTGAGTGAATTGTAAGCCTTTTGTGTCCGTTTGTTTACATGGAGATTAAATTTTAAATCCTCATCTATTACAAGTCGAAGGTTTTTAACTGATTTACTGAGTTGTATGGGTGTGGAGTCAATAATAATTGAATAGAAATGATCAATAAATTCTTCTTTTAGTTTTTTTGGGCCAAAAAGTATTAATTCTGTTTTGTGGGGATTTATGGTGAGGCCGTGTTTGTTGGAATAGTCAATTAGGCTTCGCAAATCTTCATTAAAATTTTCCATTGCTGGTATAAAATTTTGTTTAGAAAATGAAGCGTACAATTGAGTGTCGTCCGAGTAGAAATGATGTTTGGAGTACTTCATTACACTGTTTAGATTAAAAGTATAAATACAATAGAGCAGGGGTACCAAGATTGACCCCTGAGGAACTCCAGGTTGTAAAAGAGATTCGATAACCTGCCATCAATTTTTACAGCTTGTTTTCTGTTTTCTAAGTAACTTTGAAAAAAGTTACAAGACGCTTTATCAAGACCAACATGGTATAAAATAGATAAGAGCAGAGCATGGTTAATGGTATCGAATGCCTTTGAGTAATCAATGAGCGCCAATAGTGTCAATTTATTATCATCAGTTGCTTTTATTATGTCATCTCTGAAACTTCTTTGTGGCGTGAATTCATAATTCATATTCTTATTTGGGTATTTCGCCACTCTGCAAATTAAAATATTAATATTTTCGTTATTTAATATTTTAATTTGCAGAATGGCGAAATGCCAAAATAAGAATATGATGTCGTCAACAATGCAAGTTAAAGCCGTTTTGCAACTGTGACCTTTTTTGAATCTTGACTGAGTTTGTGGAATAATATTATTTAGAAGTAAAAAATGTTGTAACTGTTTGTCAACTATTTTTTCAATAATTTTCAAAATTGCTGGTAGAATACTAACTAGACGTAAAGCCTTGTACTCTGCTGGATTTGAGACTTTTGGAATCGGTTTTATAATCGTATTTTTCCAAAGAGATGGGTATTTACCTTCAATTAGGCAACTGTTAATAATACATATTAGTTATGCGGGGCAGTATTACGGGACATGATAGTTTCAGGATATCAACACTTATTAAGTCAAAGCCTTCTGCCTTTGACGTGAGAGATTTGATAATACTTAGTATTTCCCATTGATCCACTAAGGTAAATGAGAAAAATGAATTAGTGAGCCTCTCAGAGTTATTATAAAATGAAATCATTTCGTCCACGTTTTTCACTAAGGCAAGATTACTGTTAATGAAATAGTTATTAATTTCATTTAGGTTTTTTAGTTGATCAGGTAAATCTACATGTTTGTACAAAAAACTCGAAATTCTGATACTTTTTTTTAAATTTAATTAACGGGCATCTACTGCTAAGGTGGAATCCTGTTCGTTTTCCTTTGTTCTTCATATTTTTTTCATTCTGTAAGAATATGAATTATACTCAAAGGAACATTACAGGTGTCACATTTAAGTTGATCGGTATGTTGTAGTAAGTGAGAATGTTTAAGGCGGGTATGTCCAATTGTAATTCTAGTTAAAATAATCTGCTGCCTTCTACTAGTCGTGCATTCCCATGGCATCTTGTTGGGCCATCCAATCGGTGTTATGCAGCTTTCTCTCTTCCGCTCCTCATGTATGTTTCTATACGCACATCTTCTGAAATGTTTTTTAGCATCGGATACTGTAAGGCTATCACTTTTGAAATCTGAGAGTAATAGAAAGTTTTTTCCACATTGTTCTTGGATTCACTCTAGCGCTTTTAGTACTGCAAACACTTCACCAGTAAATACACTAGCATTAGTTGGCATACGGAACTTGTAGCAGTTCTCATGGGTAACGAACGCAGCTCCCACCCCATCTTCTGTTTTTGAAGCATCAGTGAATACGTACGTATAGTCCGATCTTTTTATTAAAGATTTCAAGGTCAAACCTTATGTTAGGGGTACAAATTGTCCAGGGAGGAATTTCGAAGAAAGATTTAGGGATTATTGGTGGGAACTCTAGGTTTAACTTTTGTAGCAAGAGAGACAGTCTGCGATGAAAGGGTTGTGCCAATCCAAGATTAATATTATAAATCGAATGGAAACGGTTTGAGAATACGTGTTAGTAGAAGGAGGACCGCTATCCCCTCCACTTTTTATTTGATTCGCGGATTTGCGGTTTAATTCGCGGATTTCGCGGTTTTAATTCGCGGATTTAATTTCGCGGTTTGATCTAATTAATTTCGCGGTTTGATCTAATTAATTTTCACATGTGCTACTGATTAAATTACGCATTAGCTTCCGATTAAATTACGCGGCGGACTTCTGGAATTACACGTCGGCCATCTTGTTTTTTCTGGCGCGAATATTTGAATTTTAAATTTTCAGATTTTTTTTCTAAGTTTAATTTTTTTTAAATTTAAATCACCCGGGTGTCGGCCATCTTGGTTTTCTGGCGCGAATATTTGAATTTAAATTTTTTCAGATTTTTTTTATAAGTTCAATTTTTTGAATTTATATCTCCCGGGTGTCCGCCATCTTAATTTTCTGCGCGCGCACTTCTAGCGGAAATATTTGAATTTCAAACTGGTAGATCTTTCGTCTCCCTCATCGAAGCTGCTGTCTCTCTCTCTTGCATTCACAGAAGGGCTGTTTATATTTAAAAAAGCTATTTGCGTCGGGCCCCAAGTGGGATCTGAACCAGCGACCACAGTATTACGATCCTGACGCTTAGTCAGTAGAGCTACCCCGACAACTTAACTGAGTGCTATTAAAACTTCAACAGTTGCGTGTCGCGCTCCCTTGTTTTAAACAAACTATTTTTTGAAAAATATGTTTTATAAGAATGGAAGTACATAGCCTGCGGTGTTAAATGAGCCGTAGTAATTTTAAAAAAGTGTTTTCATAAGTAGTTTTGCTATAATTAATTATTAACTTCAACACTTGCGTGATTTCGATGCTGGTTTGAGTTGCGGGCAAAGCGAACAAATCTTGTAACAGCGTAATTATTCAAGCGGAAAATGCAATCAAGTTACGAACTCGCAAACGTTCGGCTATTTTATGAAATACACCTAGGCGTTTTCAATTAATTATTTTAATTTTATAATATCGCTGCGGAAACTTACGAGTTCGCGCGAAATTTCTAAGAAACGCTTCTTCTCTCTGGCGTCCGTTTTTGAATTTCAATTGGTAAATCAGCCATTTCTTGCTCTGGCTGTTTTCTTGTAAAGGCCAAATAGAATTTAATGAATTATTTTTAGCCGCTGCTAGCTATATGAATAGAAATAATTACTTTATTTTATATAGCGAGATCATAATTACGTGGCGGTTATTTTCAATTTTCAACATAAAATGTGTAATTATTCGCAATGGTTTTTGCCCCGGGCGCGTTTTCAGTTAACTTGATTGTTAGCACAGACAATGGAATTTGCTATGATATCACCGACTCTGCAGAACTTTCTATTTCGTCATCCTCAAATGGCCTAACAGGTCGTTGCCTGTCGGTCACAATTATATATATCAGCAATAAGATAACATGAACAAGAAGATATACGTATTGCTTGAGTAAGAAAGAGGTAAAACATAGTAGCAAGTATTGGAGAAGGCTTGACTAATTTTAATTATGACATTTGTCAACTAAACATGCCTACTAATATAATTTTTTGTATGGCTATCTTTTTCTTACTCATACAGGTAAGAAAGGGTGGTGCGTTGATTTCAGCTACCGTGTTCCGAAGATATCCGAGTCTTATTGTATAAGAATGGTTGTCCCCCATAAATTTGAATAAAAATAGACAATTTCGTTGAAAAAAATAGCTTTTCAATATCGTTTGCAAATAAAACAAGGGATACTTGTAAAAATATAAGTCAAACCATTTTTCTTGTAAAAGATTTACGAAAAGACGTATGTGTTGACGACAAATTAAAATAAATTTGAATAAAAGCACGCAAAATTACGAAAATACGTATGTGTTGACTCCCAAAGTAACAAAAATTTGCATAAAAACGCACAATTTCGTTGAAAATCTTTACAAAGCGAATTTATAGTACCAAAAAATGATGTAAATACAGTTTTAAGAGTTATTTCTAAGCATAATTTTGCAAACGTTTAACAAATAAACCGTAATTTTTTAAAGTACATTACACAATTATGAAATCGTAGCTCAATTTATATGAATTTTCGATACTTTGTATGTGAAAAATAGCTTCAAATACTAATATTTGAATAAAAACATGCAATTTCCAAAGCATTTCGTTTAAAATTTTAGAAAACCGACATTATCTCCCATGAAAATTTATAAAAATCGGCATCTTGTCACATTAAATTCTGCAAAAACGACAAAAAACAATATTTTTATACGACTTTCATTGAAAAAATAGTAAAATTTTACGAAAATACGTCTGTGTTGACGACAAATTGAAATAAATTTGAATAAAAGCACCCAAAAATTACGAAAAGACGTATGTGTTGACGACAAATTAAAATAAATTTGAATAAAACATGCATAGTCCTTCCTCCAGGTGCCGTTCATGTAACCTTGTGGCATTTTTTTGGAAATATACTTCCGCCCACCAGCAAGTTGTTAATCATACAAACCTCCAAAAACATTTATTGTTTATCTTTCCTACTCCTCCTCCCATTATTTCTTCTCTACCGGTGTTATCGCTACCTATCTTCGCATTTAAATCGCCCATCAAAATCAATATGTCTCTTTTATATTTATTACGATATTTATCAAATATGTTTTGCATTTGTTCGTAAAATTCTTCTTTTTTATCCACATCGTCAGTATTTGTTGGGGCATACGCATTTATTATTGTTATATTAAAGAATTTTGCCTTATATCTAGCTACGATGATCCTCTCTGACACCCATTTCCATTGTAAGAGCGCTTTTTTGTTCTGCGTTTATCATTAATGCTACTCCATATTCATGTACTACATCTTCCTCTGTTTTTCCCGAATATACCATCCATTTGTCCTGTATTCTTAATTCTCCATTTCCCAAGATGTCTATCCTATATTTATTCATTTCTGCTACTATTTGGTCTGTTTTACCTATTGCGTTCATTATCCGTACGTTCCAACAACCAAAATACTTAACTTCTCTTGTATCATATTCTCCTAATTCACTAATAAATTCCAATTCATTGGTCCTTGTTTCATTGCCATCGTCTTCTTTGTTTCTTTGTTTAGATATTTTGTTTAACAGTTTTTTTAATAGCTTTTTTCTACTCCTGTAACTAAAACGGCATTTAACATACTAACATACACGTCGCTAAGTGACCTTTTAGTCATGCCTTCATAAGCTATGACTAAAGAGCCTCTTAGTCACGAGCTGAAGTTGGCATCGACGTTTTAGTCATGGGGTGAAGTTAGGTTCAAACAGTATTTGCTTTATTAGCCACAGCCAAAACTAAAATCAAGTTAGTTTTCAATTTTGAAAAGTCAACTTTGACGTTTATCAAGCATAATTTAACCTAACATAATTTTCAAAATCCTAATGAAATAATGTTATATTGTCTAAATTTGCGGTCGTAGAAAAAGTATAGTATGCAACACGTTTTATAAACTTATTAGTCACTCTTTTATTAAACACTCGCTCCGCTGAGCTTCGCTCGTGATTAATAAAATTCGTGACTAAAATGACGTTTATAAAACTTGATACATAATATACTATTATTTGACCCCTTGTTGGCTTTTTTACCTATTAGCGCATCTTCGGTTTATTTCCTTTTCTATTGTTATACAGTCGATTATAAAGGAATTGGTTCTGCTCGGTTGTCTTCTGGTAATTTTATGTATATTTTTGTGTTTGAATATTGTGTTAGTGATTACCAGGTTAATTTCTATGCAGAACTGTAAAAGCATTGCCCGTCTTTATACAGTGCGTCCCAGGATTGATGTTACAAGAGGTGAGATGGACTCAAAATTTTTGAATTTTGTTTAAACTGGGATTTGGTCCTGCTTAGTTTGAAAAGAATTTTATCTACGACCACTACTAAAAATAGGCCTTTTAGCTCTAGCTTGTTTCACTAAAAGTGACGTTTTATAGTTTAGGGTGGCTAAAGAAATCAGCTGTTTACTTTTAGCACACAGGCTAAAAGTGAAGTGAGGTTATAAAACTACAATTTCGAACTGCAAGTGAAGTTGTAAAGCTATCCAGCTGCTTCTTGCGTTACAGGTAAAGCGTTTTTGAAATAATTAAAGCGTTATGTAAAGAATACAGTCATATGTGGAGTATCAATAATTACATTTCGTAACTCACCTTGACAGCACGGTCGTGGCCAAACAATCGCCCGCGCGGCGTAGCCTACTATTCATTATGACATAAATTAAAAGTGTCGCAGGTGCAAACCTTTCTTAAATCGATATGTATGGATTAATAACGGTAAAATTAAGGTCGTAGATAAAATATTGTATGCAACGCGTGCTAAAAGTCGTTTATGCGCGAGACATGAAAATTATGAAACGAAGCCGAAGGCTTGTTGATACCCTTGATTTTATTTCTTGTACTTTTTACTTCTTTTCTGTTGTCTTTAACTTTGTAACACATTTCCTCCATCATTTTAAAAAGTGTGTCCATGTTTTCGTCCTGGGATATTATCAGTTTCTTTATGTGTTCTGCTATGCTTAGCTTCTGTGCTGGATTGTTATTCTTGGCAGTTTCTAGTCCTACTTGTGTTTTTTATCTTGTTTTGTGTATACAGCAATAGTTGATCATCTAATAAAAACTTTCTGATACATTATGTAGATTATTAAGAAACATTAGTAAGACAAAAACAAAACTACTCCAGTGGGATAAGTTACTCATTATGTCACTCATTTGACACTATTTCTGTTAAGTAATGAAGCTCATTATACCACTTAGTTGCAATGGCTTCATTACCTAACTGAGTGGTGTAATGGCTTCATAATCTAACTGAACATAATGGCATTTCCCTACTAAAATATTTTTGAAAATTACAGATCTCACATTTTTCTGAATGGATTTTTTTTTAATTTTAGGCGGTTGTAGATAAATTTTTGTACAATACATGTATAATAATGCATCACTAATAGGTACTTGTGTGCTTACATAACTCGTGCTACGCACTCATTTGTAACTCATACACACGTATACAGGATGCCCAACTTAAATGTACGCAGCTTTAAGCAGGTGAGTATGCAACACACATTACATCTAGACTGTAATCGCCATTGAAATGTAATGTGTGTTGTATATTCACCTGCTTAAAGCTGCATACATTTAAATTGGGCACCCTGTATTATTGATGCTCTTATCCCACTTGTATAGTAAATAACTATTATGCACAATTTGCATTACTTGATGTTATTACACATTGAAGTAGATAAATAACTATTAAATCACTTCGATGTGCTTATGATAACTTGAAAATATTTAAAAACTCGTTGCAGGATATTTTAATACTTTTATGACATGTTATATTTATAGTATATGCTTTATCTTTTAGTTGTGCATTTTTTTTAATATGGATTAAACAGATATTTGTATCTACAGGAACACCAGGTGCATTGGCTCCAGAAGACCACTCAGAAGTTGCTGAGGCAGCAGTAACCTCTGAAGAGGAACAGGAAGCTGCTACCCCCACTCTTTTAGCATTTGGTGAGTAGTTTTTGTCTGTGTAGTTTTTAGTAATAATTCCTGGAATTTTGTTATAAAATGATATGCCGAATAGGTACCTAATAGTATTATATTGAAAAATGTGCAGGTATGACTATAATATGCCTGGTTTGTAGTGTCTTATCCATGATGAAGATGAAACATACTTTTTTCTGATATCTTCTGTATTTTGTCCATTCCTGAAATGTTTTCGCGTAAAACCCAGCTGAAAAAACCCCCGGGTTTTAGACTAAATGTAGGGTCTTTCAAAAATTGACCAAAAAAAAAGCTATTCTAAAGCTGTAGGTGGTATACAATCTTCCATTAATAACAATTTCAATCATCTTACTTTCTTTTACTTGATTTTGCTTTATTATTACTTTTTTTTTATAATATGTTGTATAAGGACTTTATAATGAAATAAATAAATAAAATAAAGTATAGCCGAAGGCGCATAAATGTCGACTTGTAGCACTTGTTGCATAAATAGCTATTAAGAATATTTTCAGTTTTTGAAAAACAAGTAGGCCTTGACAGAGAAGCGAAAACTATCTTATTTTCAGGTAAACTAGGTAGGTACCCTTTTTGTTCCAGATTCAGCAAAATGTTATTAAGGAAAGTTGTTTACAATCATAAATTACCGCCATATACAAAATTTCAGAAAGATCTGTCGACTTAGAAAATCCCTTTATTTTTTAGAAAATAGTATTTTACTAGCAACCCAGTGAGACAAATGTCTCATTTAAAAAACAAAAAAGACCGTTTTTCAAATCACAATTTTTTTTTTCAGTTTTTTTCAAAAACCGAAAGTGTCACGTGACTGAAAATTGTCATGTGATCATATTTTTACTTCCTTTTACGATAAAGGAAGTATTGGATTCACCCCAAAAATTCGAAATTGAGTTTTCAACAGATCTTCACGTTTTAGAGTCCCCTGAACTCAAAAAACATATTTTTTTTCATTGGTCTGTCTGTGTGCCTGTGAACAGAATATCTCAAAAACAAAAAGAGGTATGGCGTTGAAACTTCATATATAAGTTTTGTGTACTATCTAGATGAGACAGCAAGCTTTTGAAGAAAATCGCATAACCGGAAGTAGGTGTTTACTCTTGTGATTTTTCAGTTTTTTTCGATTTTTTCAAAAACGGCTCTAACGATTTTTTTTAAACTTTACATTTTTATTACATTTTTAATGTGTATTGATGTGCGATAGGTGATTTTCCAGTTGAATACTTCTAAAGTGGGTTTCTTTTGTTTTTTTTTCTATTTTTTTTATTAACTCCTATTTTAAATAAAACACTCGGTATATTATTACATTTTCGAATTCACCTTAAAATTCTAGAAAAAATTTGTCTCTTCAACTAACGCTCTATTTTGTACCGTTTTTATAGAATTTGTAATTTTTGAAAATTTTTGACAAATGCTTAGAAATTAAAAATGAAATTTTTGACTAATTATAAGATCACTGTAAAAGGAAGTTGTGTGCGTGTATCACACCAGATTTTTGTATTTTGTACCCAGACCTGAAAAAATGTTTAATCTATCTATCACCGTTTAGGAGATACTGACATGACCATTCTAAACATATAACTTTCATAACTTTTTTCTCTATCTCTTACGGTTTGGCTGCTGAAACAGAGTCCCGGACAGACAAAACAGCGTCCCGGACAGGCAAGTCTATTAGATAAAAGATTTTCAGGTAAACTGACATTTTTGTTCATGATACGGAAAAATTGTATTAAGAAAAGTTGTTCATATTAAGAAATTATAACCCTATACAAAATTTCAGAAAGATCTGTTGACTTAGATTAAACCGTCAATTTTAATAAATGCAATTTGTTTAATCTAAAAATAACGGTTTAATCTAAATCGACAGATCTTTCTGAAATTTTGTATAGGGCCATAATTTATTATTCTAAATACATTTTCTTAATAAAATTTTGCCGTATCATGAACAAAAAGGGTAGTTTACCTAAAAATAAAATACAATTATCTAAAAATAACGGTTTTTTATAAGTCAATAGATCTTTCTGAAATTTTGTATAGGGCCGTAATTTATGATTGTAAACAACTTTTCTTAATAACATTTTGCCGTATCAGGAACAAAAGAGTGCAATTTTAGTTTCATAAAGTCAAAATATAAACAATATATGGAGGAATGGCCACAAGGTTAAACTTCGCCAGTTGTGCCCTTCGCGATGTATATATTTATTTATTTATTATTTGAATGCATTTGTGAAGCTAAATAAAAACGGTATTTATTTATTTTTGTAGGTATTTAAATGTTAATCTATTATTTTATTTGCAGGTAACAACATCTACATTAAGGGTTCAAGAAATGCGTATTTAAGGGTGGTTGGTGGGTATACTTTCCGGAGAAGGTACAGGGTTAAACAGAAACAGCAATGGTACTGCGTTGAAGAAAAAACGCAGTACCGGTGCAGTTCAAAATTTACTTCTGTGAAAGGAGGAGGTATAGTCCGACCACCCTTAGCCCACAATCACCCTATTAACCCTGCAGTGATGACGTGATTTAGTAAAACATGAATAGTGACGTCGGTCTTGTAGACCACATTATGTACATGCATGTATTTAGCAGCGCATATAAATGTTTGATACCTTTTTTTGCTATTTTTCGTTTATTTATTACATACACAGAAGTATTTCATAAAAAATATATTTATGTCAAACATTTTAGTTAAAATATAATACCTATATATATTTTTTTTTATTATAGCGAGTATTTGCAGCTATTGCCGCTTCTCGCATCCTAAGCGCCATCGGTTTTTGTCGTTCCAGTCTCCGTCTCTCAATCCTCTCTTTTCCATTTCACTTTCTATGTTATTTATCCATTTCTTCCGAGGTCTCCCTCGTTTATTTCTTTGTGCTGGAACCCTGTTCCATACCTTTATTGGTATTCTTTCTTCATTCATTCGGCGCAGATGCCCGTACCATATAATATATACTTTAACTTAAAGATATCCAGAAAACCTATAAGCTACAAAAGTATCTACTGTTTTTCATGAAACGTTAATAATTGAAAATATTAAAAAACAGGTAACTCTTATTTGAAAAAACTCATAACTTACAAAGTGTCTACTGTTTTTTCATAACATTCGTCGCAGATGATTGTAACATGCTGAAGACACATAATTTTTTTGCATGCCTTACAGAAATACCTAGTTTTTCGGTTCTTCTTAGAATCGCATACGTAACAACGTCCTGACTCTTGCTATATTAAATTATTCTGCATCCAAAAAAATTCAAGTTTAATAGTTTAGTATTAAGGTGCGTTAGAACGTCTGAAAAGCACGTTTTTCAATATATGTTAACTACAGAAAATTTTATTGTACTACTATAATACCTGGCGTCGATCAAAATATAATAATTTTATACGTGGTCATCGTGCCAACACTAACACGTACTCAACAATTGGTTTAGAATTGATTGGAAAGGTTGTAAATAATGTAGGAGTGCATTTAGAGCTTATTGAGCCATATAAAATTGCTATATTAAATTATTTTGCATGGGTTTCCAGAAAGCACGAGGGTTACTACCGGACAAAGGCACTGACGGCTCATACTTGTATCGCATGAGCCTTGGGGGTAGCGCAGAATTCATATACTGTGGAGAAGAAGACACGCCACAACACACCCTTTTCGAGTGCAACAAATGGCAAATAGATAGGGGGTTAGCGGAAGGGTGTCGGACAGACGCTGATAGCCGAGAATATCGTTGCGCAAATGCTCGAAGAAGAGCGTAAATGGAAATCCATAGAGAAGGCCATTATAACAATAATGGTTACAAAAGAAGCTGAAGAGAGAAGAAGGCAGAAGTCTTGAGTAGAAAGAGGGTGTGCACCGCAAGGAAGACATGTCGTGAGATAGTCCCGGTGTAGTTCGCGTAACGAAGGGGGGGTTGTTAATCGGTAGGAGACTGGCTCTCCTTCCCAATTGAATCCGACACACCTTAAAGACATTCGAAGGTGGCTTTTGAAAATTTTCTCCTGCTACAATCAAGAAAAAAAATCCCTAATTCACCGGCTAAACCTGCATCACCTCGAGTCTTTGTTCAAGATTTACTTGCAGTTTCACTGAACATAGGTACTAAATTTCTACTTTTTGTGGTAGAATTTTGTTAACCTCCTCATATGTTTGGTTTATGGCGTCACCGTAAACTTATAATTAATTCCCAATTTAACCTGCCTACCTAATACGAAAATATTTATTAGCGGTTTAAATGTTTAACTTTGTTGTGTTATGCTATGGAATTGCTTAGGTAACTCTTGTTCGTTGCGAATACTTGAAGAACTCACACCATCTTCACTGTGGCTAGTTGGCACTCTGATTCATTCATGTATCCTACACTTTTGTTTGGTACAGTTTGAAGCTGGTCATAATAATTAAGTCTGATTAGTCTGAGACTCGTAATTATATTTTAATTTCACCCGTATTGCGATTCTTTTTGCTCTTTATTTTGTCATTTTAACCATTTTCTCATCCGCATTTTAAAGCTCTCCAAAATGGCATGGCATATGTACCATATTCTTTTTGAATTTCATACTTTCGTTGTTCCTTTGAAAAGCATTGCCACAAGCTGATATTTTTTTCTAATAACCTCCATCTAGTTGTAGAAACGTTTTCTGTCCGTTTTAGTAAATTCTTTTTCTAAACCCTCTAGGCACCTACTTGGTTTTTCAGATATTCTCTTTTTGGTCTTTTCCTTCTTTTCTTTTCTCTTTATATTTCCTCTGCGTTTCCACCGTTTGCTTCGTCAGTATTCCCTTTCCTAATCCCACGCTCTTTTACTCTACTCTAGGATTTTTCTTGACATGCTCAGCACAACTGTCTTGATAACCTAACATTGCTTATTGACATTTTTAATTTAATCCCACTTTTTTACTAGCAGGTACTACAGGAATTTCTTCTTTTTATTTAAGAAAGAGGAACTTAACGACTTAACAAAGTACACAAGTACAAGTACAAAGAAGACAGAACTTGAATCGGAAATCACGACACGAAACAAGAAGTTAACAGGTGATCAACGTTGGAAATGCCGCTGCTTCTCTGAAAATATTTTTTGTTGTATGTGTTATATGGCTGCAAAACCTTGGCCCAACAAAAATCATGGAAGAAAAGCTCAGTAAATGTGAGAGAAAAATGTTGAGGTGGATTTATGGTGCAGAAAAGGTGAAGAAAATGTGGCAGAAAAAAAACGAATAAGAACTAAAAGATCTGGAAAGTGAACAGAGCAACAAGAATAGCCCACACAGAACAAGAGACAGCTGGAAGCTGAAGAAAATATGAATAGGCTGGAAGAAGATATGGAATAATTCATCGACAAGAAAAAGCGTTATCAAAAAAGATTGAAATAAATTAGGCAAAGACCTTGATGGTCTGTATTGCTATTTATTCAAGTTGGTAAGATAAGCTGCTAGGTAACAGTAACTTATTTTTTGCAATTGGCCGAATCTGCAATTTGCTAAATAGGTGCACTAAAAGCGTTAGGTTATACCTAATGTTTCTTATGGTTTTCGTCAACTGTTCAAACAAAGGCACGGTTACTTAACAATTAATTATATTTAAAATAAAATTCTATAAATTACAAATCTAGATACAAAAAATAAAAACGAGCACTAGTGAATTAGTATTTACAGAAGGAACAGTCTTTTGATAACGCACTAATAACACAGTGTTACAGCGATCATGAAATGGCACTGATGGTTTCGTGGATCCAATCTACATTTGATGTTATTTTGTCATACATTCTCGGTCTATCCACTCCCGATTTGGAGCAAGCGATCCTCCAATTTGAAACTCCGGCCAGAGACCATTTCACCCCATCGGGAAGCAGGCACAACATTGACGTGCCTGCAAATTCTTCTTCCTAAAACACAATATAAGTTAGCGCCTACTTGCAGATTTGATAAATAATGTTTGTGACATCAAATAGCGTCAATTTAAATTAAATACGTACATCCAACAATTTGATTAAAATATTTACTTATTCTTTCAAATATTACTAAAGTGTTAAACAAAAAATCCAAGAAAACAAATACTAACGTTGCAATCATTTTGGCCATACACAGTCTCGGTGCAAAGGCTATTCACTGTGGAGATGCTGATATTCTCGCACTTCTCCATCTGAGCCACCGTAACCTGCACCCTCTGCAGCTGCTCCCGGTTGCGAGCCCAGCCCAGCGTGTTGCACTGCGACATGTTGTTAGGCAAGACTGCCGTCTTCTCCATCGGCAGGCATGCTGGCCGCACAAAATCGGTCAGAGCAACTGGTTCATCAAGCTTGACCATTGCGATGGTGCTGCCTTCCACGGGGGACTTCACCATGCCCACTATTCTTCTCTCTTGTTGCCATGGAGAAGAGCTTGAGAGTCGCACTGTGCCAAAGCGGGCTGTCCATTCGGCCTTGGGCTGTCCTTGGAAACAGGAGGCTGTGGTGACCAGCCATTCGGGGGAGACCAAAGTGCCGTCGCAGACGTGCACATCTTCTTTAAAGAGGGCGACGTGCCAGGGCCAGTCGCCATGCACTGCCATCTTGGCCAGGCCTTGGACTCCTCCGGAAGTGTGTGTGCTCTGGAGGCCACATTCTGAAATGTAAATATGTGGTTGAAATGAATTCTTGTGATTAGGTACAGCTGGCTAGATTCCATTATGACATTGTCTAGTAATAACGTGGACAAAACTTAATATAAGTACAAATATGCAAACTTGCCATTTAGAAAAAAGTGAAGAAGGAAGAGTTTAAAAACATTTTATGCTTTAGGATTATCGTTTTGATTTTTTTATTTAGTTTATTCTGACATTATTCTCACCATTAGTGAAATTTCATAAATTAACATATGATTGCTCGCTGAAGGCAGCTGCAATGAATGTAAGCGGAATGGATAAGTAATCTTCCAGCAGATATTGAAGTATTTCCTATTTTTTACGCCACGTTGATTTTTGCCGTATTTAAAGATTTCAATTCAGAAAGTTCCCCGTCGAATCGCTGGCAGAACCAAGAAAACACGTATGGTTTTAGATTACATTTTATTAGTATTCCTGCTCCAGCATTCTGTGGCTGCGAGTCGACATGCTACGACTTTTCGGAATCACACGAGAGCTAGGGATTAAGCAGAAAAAAAGCCGCGTATGCTTAATGACGCTGAGGCAAGGAGCTAATTTAAAGTTTCCATGCTATAAGAGCAATGGAGTGTCATGAGAATAAAAAGAAATAAGCAAAGCCACGAACCAATGTAGGGAACGAAGGAAGACTAACGCCGAATTTGAAGTGTAGGGACTTACTTGTGCTTTACGTATGGAGGCAAATAGACGTAACAAGTTTTCGGGAGTGCAAACCGAGAGCCTCGGGTCGTCGAAGTTTCTTTGGTCCGCTGCGGCGCTTGATAACTATAGTGTGAGAACATTTTTGATATGTTCGATATCGCATAGGTAGTTAGCCAGTCATTCGGATTGAAGTCCGGATATAAATTACGCCTCGCTTCAGTTTCTCTTAATTATCATAACAGTGTGCTTGTCCGCGTTGGCGGATTTAACGGCGACCTTTTAAGTTTGCTAAACCTGGGAGCCCGGCTTCGACTTGGGTGTTCGAGTTAATCCAAACATCGCCTCGTGAAAGATGCTTCACTACGCTTGTCTGAATTTATTTGTATCTCAAGCTATTTGCTATTTGGGTCTGCTACATCAGTCAAAGCTGATTTGGAGATATTAATCTCTCTTGGAATCCCTTTGAGATCAACTTTTTCGGTTTAAGGTACTTGTACTAGATTTTAAAGTGATTCATCAAGATGTATTTACCTCAGTGACGTGCATAAATTAGGGGTCGCCGCTCAAGAGGTTATTGCCCTGATTTGTTATTGTTTGTTGCTTTTTAATTTTGTGGCGCTTCTTCCCTGTGATATGATTCAGTTTGCATTAGTAATACCAGTATAATATTGCATGTGTAATCTGTGTATTATATTGTTGGTACACAGTAAGATTTATCATGTGTTCGGAGGTAGCTCAAACTTCGACTAGACGAGGTTAGCTGTTTGATGTCAAGCTCCTTCTCATTATTTACAGGAGAGCTAACCTCTCTATTATTTTCTGCTGTTGTATATTTGCCCTATTTATGTTATTGAAATCGTTGACGATTAATTAACGGAACGTCAATTTTATAAATTGATTTATGTGTTCCATGCTGTGACCATTGGTATCTACACTTTACATTTCCTGTTATGCAGCTCCAATTATTTAAGGTGTAACTGAAAGTTGAACTCGAACAGCTAAAGCAATTAGGTCTTTAGTTGAAAATAAATTAAGCTTTCACGCAAATATATACTTTACATGAGAGTCCGCTGCTTCGATCGCGAACGAAGTAGATCCGGGTTGAATTTTACGGTGGCGTTTTGGAATTCATCATAACTTTCAGTGTCCTAAGACAGGACCTGACGAGTAACGTAAACCCTGCCCTTCCGGCGAGCTAGCTAAGGACAATCGGAGGCTTAATACCGTTGCTTCCCAATGCAAAGCAACCTGTGGTCAGTAAAGTCCAGTGTTGTCGAAAAATTCCGATTATACCGTAAGCAAGATTAAAATTCTGCAAAGTAAACGTCTGAATTTCCAATGAAGAGCGTGGATTTGGTTTGCCACGATATACAATTCGCATCGAAAACTGCGTAATTGTGTTTGACCTTGCACCAGGAGATTGGAGTACGATTCAACCAAGGGGGCTGCAGGCAGGTAGGATGTGTTCGGCTCAGTGCAGTATAGGCTTTTTTCCAATGTGGGTTGTACTCAGGTGAGTGAAAGGTGTGACGAATTAGCTGCAGGAGTAGGTCAGTATGAATTAAGACGATTCGACCGTTACTCGTAACTGAACATAACTGGAAGGATTACTTGCATGTGACTTACAACTTACAGATTCAAACTTGAAAATCCCACCCCAATACTCAACAAGAGCACTAAAAACCCAGAAACATATGACAATACAAGAAGTAAAATCCAAACCCACCCAGAGAATGAATGCAAGTGCCACCCTGAAGATAAGGAACTTCAGAAAACTAAGGGGAGAAAGACAAGAATCTAATCAACCTCAAGAAAATGCGGATAAATGTTCATCCTATAAGAAAAGTGAACACCCTACAGTGCCTCCCCATCTCGGCGCCGCCATCTCGGCGCCACCACTCGGCGCCGCCATCTCAGCGCGGGGCCACCTCCGCGCCGGGACAACTCGGCGCGGGGCCATCTCTGCGCCAGCCAACTCGGCATAAGGCCATCTCGGCGCCGAATTCAAATTCGCAAACTACAGTGTGCACTACGTAAGAAAATTATTATAAACAAATAATAAATAAAGTGAACGCCAAAAAGCTGGCATCAAATTTAAAAAAAAATTATTTAGAATTTCTTGGAAAATCAAACACTGACGACCAGAGGTGGTTGCAAAGTGATTACAGATGGGCCAAACAAAGGTTTTCACGTGACTTTCGTTATCAATAAAATTTTAAATTTTTAAAAATAATTACGAAACATGCATTTACTAGTCAAGATAGAGACACATTTTACGAAAAATAGTTTTCTGGCCTTGAGATTGTTCAGTCAGCTAAAACTAACACACAATAAAAATATCATCGAAATCTTGCTTAATTTCCGAAAAATAGTACTTTTTGGATTTACACAATTTCGAATAACGCCATTTTCTAAGTAAAGTGCCTTTTATGTGACAAATATTTTTTTAATGTTTATTTCCCAAATCAAAGAGTTTTATTTTTAACAAAGTTTTTTTATTATGAAATAAAAAAGTATTTGTCTTTCCATAGCAGTCTTTGTTAAAAGTAAAATTATTTGATATGGGACCTAAACATAAAAGAAAATGTGAGAGATCAAAGTTGGCCGGGGATTTTGAAATTTGGTAAATGGAAAATATTTGTTTTTGGTTCAACCGTTCACACAACTAAAAGATTGTAAGAGAGGAAATAGCTTCTAAATTAAAGTAACTTTAAAAAAAAAAATGTAGTGATTATACAGGAGGTTGAAACATTTAAAAAAGTTAATCATTTTTAAAGCCCTCTAGCGGCTCAACTAAGCAACTTTGTATATAGGTGAGTTGAGTTAAATCATCATATTTTGGGCAAAGGAACTTGTGGTCTTCCGTTGTACACGTATTTTCCGGACACACTATATACATGGTAATTTTTAAGATGATGCTTTCCGTTTACCAGGAAATAAAGCTAAAAAAATAAGCATTTTTTGTATTTACCACTTTTCCGAAATATGAAAACTAACGAAGGTGTTAGAGTTTTAAATTAAAAACTAAACTTTGGCGCAAAGGCGGCTGGACAATTTTATTTTTGTTTATCTCTGTTGTCAAGCAATGACCTGTCAACTAGTTTTCCATTAGAATTTTCTTAATGTTATTGGTACAATAATGGTTCATGTTTATGAAAATAATGAATGAGTGACTATGCTTATTATTTACTGGGAGTGTCGTCAAAATGCCGCTGCCACATCGCTCTGATACGCGGAACGTGTGTGTAGAAGCGAATGCTGATAATTTTGAACATGTCATTTAAGTTAGATTAAGTTTAGTTTAATTTTCGTTAAGTAATTTTAGTTCTTAATTTGAAACTTTAACACCTTGTACCTCCGTTAGTTTTGATATTTCGCAAAAGTGGTAAATGAAAAAAAGCTTACTTTTTTAAACTTTATATCCTGATAAAAGGAAAGAATCAACTTAAAAATCACCTTGTATATACAGTGTGTTCCCTCTGGTACGCCACTGTTTTTTAGCCGAAAGTTTTGTAGCTATTGTAACATTATTTGTTATTAAATAATATTTTTTAAAACTTCTTTAAGCTGTATTTTGAAAACGAAGCCGTTTAAATCCCATTAAAGTCCAATGAACGAAATTGCTGTTATAGATTTTTCAGTTTTTTTCGAAAAACGTTTATTCTATCAAAAAAATAAAACATACATCTTTTGTATAGTTTCAATGGATAAAGCTAAAAAACTTATCGTATTGACTAAAAAACAGTGGCGTACCAGATTTTTCTAAAATAAAGTAACTGAGGTGGCCCCGATGCACGCCAATGGTGGAAATAAATTAAATTTATTTTGACTAAACAATGCCATTTTATGAAATATTATCATACACCAAGTTTCATTAGAATACCTCAAGACGTTGTCCAGATTTTTGAAAAAGAAATAATTTTTATTTAAACTTCAACACCTGTATCTTGTGAACGAGGCCGTTTAGGTTCCATGTTTGTATGAACTTTTTATCTTAGAATTGGTCAAGGAATCACCCCGTAAAGTTTGTCTACGTACTTAATTAACACCCTGTATATAGATTAGTTTTAGCTAACTGAACAATCTCAAGGCCAGAAAACTTTTTTTCGTAAAATGTGTCTCTATCTTGACTAGTAAATGCAAGTTTCGTAATTATTTTTAAAAAATGTAAAATTTTACTGATAACGGAAGTCACGTGACAACTTTTGTTAGGCCCATTTTGCAACCACCTCTGGTCGTCAGTGTTTGATTTTCCAAGAAATTCTAAATAATTTTTTTTAAAATTTGTTGCCAGCTTTTTGGCGGTCACTATTTATTATTTGTTTATAATAATTTTCTTACGTAGTGCAGACTGTAGTTTGCGAATTTGAATTCGGCGCCGAGATGCCCTTGCGCCGAGTTGGCTGGCGCCGAAATGGCTTTGCGCCGAGTTGTCCCGGCGCCGAGGTGGCCCCGCGCCGAGATGGCGGCGCCGAGTTGTCCGGCTTCGGCCCAAACCAACCACCAAAAATAGTGTGCATAGATGTTCGTCACACGGGGAAAAGTGACCATCAAAAATGACCAAGATACTATCTGAAATTCCCATAAACCAACATCCTACTACTAATTAAAGTTTTACACGCAACAAATTTAACCAACTTGGGAAACTCACTCGTTTGTTAATGTTGCTGTTCATATCAACAAATAAATGTTATTTAAATGCTTAATTTTAATTTATTGTTTCAGAAGAAGCATCGACAATTCTATATTTTTATTAATCACCTTTAAATAGACCGGAAACATATTTTCACAACATACTTTTGAGACAACGCATAATACATAATTTACCTATGAACTGAAGCAGTTGTCCAATCTCCTACTTAAAGACTTTAATCTTTAATATTGTTGATGTCTAACCAATATAAAATAATCTTGACATGTGAGAACTGAATTCAGAAACAATTACCTAAAAAGTCAATATTGTTAGCGCATTGTCCATTAAATGAAAAAGACCTTGAGACTGTGACGAATTCAGTTATTATGTTTGTTGACTAATAATTAAGAAGTTTGATTGATTCTTAATCGAAGGTTAAGCCCGTTTGTTGACATTATTCTACAATCAGCACCGGATTTTATGTTCATTTATATTAATTATAGAACTTGAATGCCATGTTGTTTATGAAGTTTTTATTTTTACCGTCCATAAATGCGTGTTTTTACTTTTTACTGTTATAAAACAAAAAATCCCTGAAATATGGTATAGGCATGTCACTTCTTCTTCTTCTTCTGCAAGTGCCTATTCGTTTCGCATATTGGCGATCATTCTGGCTATTGTAACTTTGTTTACGGCTGCTTTGAATAACTCCGTGGTTGTTTTGGAGAACCATCCTCTTGAAGTTTTTGAGCCATGATATTCTTCTCCTACCAGGTTCTCTTCTGCCGTGTACTTTCCCTTGTAGGATCAATTTGAGAAGGTGGTATTTAGTTTCATTCCTCATTATGTGGCCCAAATATCCTAACTTTCTCTACGGTGTTTATTACCTCTTTTTCTTTATTCATTCTTTCCAGCACTGATTTATTTGTCACTCTGTCTACCCATGAGATTCTCAAGATTCTCCTATGCAGCCACATCTCGTAAGCTTCAAGTCTTTTTTGGGATGCCTCGGTTAATGTCTACGACTCCACCCCGTAGACGAGTATCGAGAAAACGTAACATCTTAGGAGTCTAATTTTGATGTCTAGAACGAGATTGTGACTTTTAAATAGCTTAGACATCTTGATGAAGGCTTGTCTTGATTTCTCTATTCTACACTTAATTTCTTGAGAATGGTCCCATTGCTCGTTAATCAATGTACCTAGATAGTTGAATCTTGATACCCGTTCTATTGGTGTTTCTCTGATAAACAGTTGACAGTTTTCAATTTGCTCTTTACTTATTATCATGAACTTGGTTTTATTGGTGTTCACTTCTAGCCCATATTGTTCACTAGCATCATTTACTTTATTTATAAGTTGCTGCAGGCCATTCAAATTATCGACAAACAACACAGTGTCGTCTGCATACCGAATGTTGTTAAGACGTTCTCCGTTTAGCATGATTTCGTGGTTGGTATTTTCCAGAGCTGCCTTGAATATTTGTTCTGAGTATAGGTTGAATATCAGTGGAGAAAGAATACATCCTTGCCTAACGCCTCGAAGGATAGTAATAGCTTCTGTCTGGTCTTCCGCGTTGGTCTTTATGGTGGCTGTCTGATTCCAATATAAGTTTCTGATGTTTATAACATCCCTGTCATCCATCCCACTGTTTTTTAATACTTGTATCATCTTTACATGCTGTATCCTATCAAACACTTTCTGATAGTCAACAAAGCATGCAAAAACGTCACAATTCATGTCTCGGCATCTTTGAAATAAAACTTGCAGACTAAACAGAGCATCTCTTGTGCCAACTCCCTTCATAAATCCAAATTGTGTATTCGTCACCCTTTCATCGCATAGTTTGTAAATTCTTCGGTGAATGATTTTAAGAAATAACTTCAATGAGTGACTCATGAGGCTAATTAGTCTATAGTCCCCACATGTCTTCGCTCCTTGTTTCTTTGGTAACATTATGAATTCGGAAACGAGCCATTCATTTGGTATGTCTCCGGTGTTGTATATATTGTTAAAGATGTTAGTTAGTAATTTATAGATCTTTCATCAAGAAGTTTGAGAAACTCTGACTGCATCCCATCTGGTCCTGGGGTTTTTCCTTCTTTCATAGATCTGATAGCGGTTTTAACTTCATCATGTCACTACAAAACATAAACTAAAATTTTATAGAGCTGTGTGAAGAATTAATTAGTGAACATGGCCTCACTTTCTGAGTTAGAAAATAAAAAAATATATAGAAGATTGTACAAAGAAGCAACGTTTTTTCAATACTGAATATTTTGTACTTATATGAATATTCCTGTGTTCAAACCAGATTTGAAATACACGGGATGTCCTAGTTTTGCGAAATTTCACTTATACAGCATATACATAGGGAGTCATAAACTAGGAATAGAATGTAACGGCTCAAATTAGTATTTTTGCCGTTACGCAGTAGCCTTCGTAAATTGACGTTTTGGTAGATTTTTCTCACAAATAGAGCAATGCTGTCTCTTTGGACATAGGATTTTTAAACGTCCGCGACTGAAGCGGATTGTCTAAGTTTATTTTAATAACATTTGCAAACTGTTCAGTTGTTAACCCGTTCTCGTGAGGCCCATGGCACCATATTTATAGCGCAGCGTTTCTTCTGGTGTTTTTATTGAAATCTTGTTTTCCTGTCATCTTAAAAAGCACTTTGCCACAAACCGGTGCTAAAAAAGAGTTTTTACCCTTAGCCGACGTCATTCACAATCATTTTTTCATCTGCAGGCTGTTTTCTTTACGCATTCATTTCTATGGGCGTCAGCGAACAAATTGTCTATTCTGCAAGAGTTTTGAGTGACCGAACGTTTTATGGTCCGTGCGAAACATCACGGCCTCTGGTAATGTATGGAGTCTTGGAACCGCTAGCAAACCTACAGCATTGTGGGGAACATAATGTCAGGTTTTGTTGTCTTCTGCTATACCTCTGAATGGCGTCCAGTGTTCATCAGATTGTAGGACATAGAAATCGCCAGAGCTCAATAGTTTACATCTGAGCGATCATATTCCCAGAACATTTAAAAAGAGACC